>BJBW01002342.1:0-40691 GCA_004320125.1 Scolopax mira
GGAAGTCATGGATGCTCCATCCCTGGAGGTGTTCAAGGCCAGGCTGGATGGGGCTTTGAGCAACCTGGTCTAGTGGGAGGTGTCCCTGCCCATGGCAGGGGGGTTGGAACTCAATGATCTTTAAGGTTCCTTCCAACCCGAAACATTCTATGATTCTGTGATCTGAAATATTCTGGGACAAAGATCTTTATTTGGTCTGAATCATTAGCATATTGTCTTTACTAATATGGCTTTTGAGGGATACTTTCTTCTCATAGTGAGGTACAATAAATGTATACTCCCCTCCCAGTTTTATCTGCCTCAAAATTAGCTATCCAGCCTAAATTAATTTTCCTGATTCCCTCTGAAGTTCCCTGGAAAGATAATAACCTCCAGATGATTCAGCTGACCTATTTTAAGCTTGTGTTTAGAAGAAGATGAATCAGAATTTTGTCTTTCACAAGTTTTTCTATCCTGAAGACTCCTTGTGAGTCTAATGTCTAATATTTATTTTGTCTAGAGAGTTTATACAGTAGCATCTTTGGTAATAGAGTTGATAGATAAAGACACATAAAAGTGTACAAAGCTAATAATAAAACAGTAGCAGTGGGAAAATATATGTAGATATACATACATCAAAGCATCTCCTTGAAATTCAGCAGATTATTGAAAATAAATACATAACTGAGTTCAGAAGAGAAAATGAAAGAGAAAAAGAAGAATAAAACATCTCAAATTATTTTGTTATGTGATCTGTTGAGCACCTTGTGTTGTGTTCATATACATGACATTGATTTTGTCTGATAATAATAAGAATTACCAAATCAGCAATGGAGGGCTAAGGAAAAGAAAAATAAAAAAATCAGAATGGCCTGTGGCAAGTGGCAGGATGATACCTCAGGGTTGGAAGGAAGGGGTGATAGGAAGGACGTCCAACCTCTGGCCATAACAGGCAGTTGAGATGAAAATGGGTAAAGAAAAAAATATAAACGGACTGTGCAAATTATAGCAGCAGTTTCATCCTTCCCTAGTATCACTATATGAACTACTGGTTTGCTTTGAATGTAAGCACCACGATGGCTTTTTGAGTTTTGATGAAGAGATTCTTTTCTACTTGTTACTTGTGACACAGGGAAAAAGGATAAAAGATAAGAGGAAGATGTGTGACTGAGACCTTTTGACACCAAAGGTAAGAGAATTGACCTTCTGATATACAACAGATTCAGAAGGTGTGTTAAGTAGAAATTATGGAACGACTAGAATAAAAAAAATTACATTTGATGTAAAAGAATGTGAGGAATGGACGACATCAGAGGTAGCTGAGAAGAAAGAGGGATAAAAGGTCCAGACAAAGCATGAAAACCAAAAGAAAGGATGTTACAACAACCAAGGGGGACAGTATTTAAAGCTTTGAGAAAAGTTTTGGTAGAATAAACAGCATGCAGAAGAACATATTGTCAAGGTACTGTACATGGAGAACCTGCAAACTCAGATCATAAATATATCTGGGGCAAAAGAAATCAAATGTGACACTACAGTAGCATGAATCCCTTTGCCAAGCAAACAGACTTTCTGAAACATGAAAAAGTAAGTTCTCATACAGTTCCTAGTAGTGACACTAGCAGTTTTCCATTGTACCAGGGGGGATCTGGGTGAGATCTGTATTGTACACTGGCCTTTGCAGGACCCTGAGCAGAAGCAGTGGCCTCATGCTCTGCTCATTGTAGGCTGCCAATCTTGGCTGTTCAAGAGATGCAGATGAATCATAAACACAAATGCTCTGCTACAGAGAATTTGGCAATGAACTTTGCCTCTCCTGCAGCTGATTATATAGGAGAAAGTGATCTGGGCTACAAATATGACCAAATGACTTTTTATTTGCTTGGTAACTACCGAACATCCAGCTACATGGTAAAATGCATGCAATAGCAAGATAGCCGCAATTAAAGAGTAAATTATGATGACATACGTTATTTCTCAATGTCTAAACCATGGTTGAAGGTTACATAGCAATTACTTTTGATCTCATTAAGAATAATTAGTAATTACCAAGTACTCTAAGGGAAATGTGATTACTACAAAGCTACCTGGTATCTTCCCAAGGGAACTCTATCTAGTTACAGAATATATGTGCCCCATTACTTAAAGTAGCACATAAAATACCACTTTATTTATGCAGTACAAGCAAAATAGGCTTGTTAAAAATGTTTAATGAAATATTTGGCAAAGACAAAAGCTTTGCAGTGACTGTAACAGAGAATGTTTACAAGTTCCTCTAAATCAGCTTCTCCTATCTGCCATCCAATGTGCCTTTTTTTTTAAGATAAAACAAGGTATGCATTAAAAAAACCCCTAAAATAATAGCAATCTTCCTCATCTTTTTCTGATACACTGCTCAGAGAATAAGATTTCAAAGAAACCTACTTCTACCTTGAAAATGCTGGAGATAAATGTGGAACAAGCTCACCATATGCAGCTGGCCATAGCATTAGTGTGAGAGAATGTAGATCTACCTGCCTGACTTTGCCAGTAGCCTTCAGAGAGAAAGTCAGATGCTTAAGTCTCAATAGAAATATTCTCAAAAGAAACAGAGAAAAACCTGTAAGATGGTATTTCACAGTGATGAATTTGCCAGGAGCCTCTGCTGCTGTGAAAAAGACATCAGATAGGAGTAGAAAGCACCATTTTTTATTTTAAATGTGTTGATAATGATTACAAAGGAAATATTTGATAATGGCAACTGCATTTGTATGGGACAGTGAAAGTGTTTATGCTGAAACAAATAATTATTTGTGGAATTTTGTGGATATGGAGTTGACTGGCTTACATGATTTTTTTTCAGAATCGTTTTTGAAAATGATTCTGTTTTGTGAGTTTAAAAATCACAGTTTCATTTTTTTACACTTTGGAATTATGTAAATTGAACTACAAAAAGCATCACTAAAATTACCCCATATTAGATTGATGCAACAGCCCATTTTGAGGAAAAGCCATTTTGTCAGAATTGGTCCAACTAGGCCTAGAAGGAAATCTTCCTGCAGAAATATAGGAGAACCTGCTTTTCACTTTGAACTACAGTTTACCAATGAACCACAACTGAGGAAATCAAAAGAATTATTTTCTTCCTCTTTCTTACATTTTCTGATGGACTCAAAATGGAAAAATAAGTGTTTGAGTACTTTTATCATGTAGAGCGAGAAAGACACCTATTATGGCAGGGCCAAGAAAGTTATGCTAAGGCTTAGGACACTCCTATATTAAGCAGTGTGATACTGTAATGATAGGTGAATGTCATTTGAGCTGACAGACCCACATCATGCCTGACAACTGACATTTGTTCCAAATTCCAGAAAAACTAGTTTATTATCAGTGGTGCTTATGCTGAGGAAAGCATTCTGTCTCCATCATTGTGAACAACATTTGATAACCTTTTCTCTTATTTAATATTAATTCTTGAATTTGACTCCAGTCTTATTATTATTTCAGAAGTTGTTATTTAATTGTATTTCACTTCAGTCTTTCATGTTTTGGCAGTTCTATAAATATCCAACAGCTCAATTTTGTAAGTAAATACATATCCTTCTATTTTTTCACACTGCAATATATTTATTCATCAATTTGAGAAACACTTTTTTCAATCATTTCTCTAAATTTTCTTTCCCATACAGATTGATGGTATCAATGTCCAAAAAAGTAGAAGTTCCGTTTATTGAATATCTATTCTCATGACTATTTAATATTTAATATTGAAACCAGAGCAAATATCCCCCCTCCCTCACTCCCCCCCCCCCCAAAAAAAAAAGTACAGATCTCTTAGAACCACTTTGATTCACTTTTGAATATATGGAAACTGAGAATATCTTTGCATGTCTTTTTGAGAATATTCATGAATGTGATCATCTAATTACTAGCTGATTCCCAGTCACAGTTGTGGACTTCTCTACTTCATAGATTACATTTCCTTTAAGGATTTTTTTTTTGTTTTCCTTACATTTTTCTGCTTTATCTGGAAGCAGGTTTAAGTCTACAGTGATATTTCACTTACCATTTCCTTCTGTTAAAATAGGCCAGCTGACCTCCAAACATTCAAGGACAATATGTGGGATTTTCTGTACTTATCATCCTACTGTGTAGTTCTTCATCAAATGACTCTCTCTAATAAAATTAGATTATCTTCAGCATGTTATCCTTGTCTGCTCTCTGTTATATCCTTGAAAAAGAACAGTTGGACTTGTCAGACAAAGATTTACTCTTTATAAAACCAGCCCGAGTGTTTTTGTCGACCTTAGATTTTTCTTGGTGTTGTGTGATCTCAGGATTTCTCTTCTCTTTGAGGTACAATGTCTTATCTTTCTTTTTCCCTTCAGCTTTGCTCAATACTGACAAAGATATTTAGAGAATTACTTGGTTACACTCAACAGAAATGCCACTCAGCATTTTCTTTCAGCTCCAAAGACGTTTTGAAGCTAGGACCTTGATTGGATTCCGTGATCGAGTGCTATATGGATAGCTTTAAGGTTCCATTCTCTCACTGAAGGGCTGAAGGTGCTTAGCACATTTCATGTTTGAGCCTTTATTATGCTTGATTTCTGAAGAGTTGCACTCACAAATTTAGGATATAGGCATGCTCCTGGGGTCTGAGGGTTCTGCTCACATTAGGAGCTGGTGTGATGCAGTAGCTTGGCCCACTCCAGAAAAGTAGACACGGTAAATGTCCCTTTCCTACCCTGACTGCAAACAGTTTTCCCTTTTGTCATGAGAGATACTTTATCCCTTTTAAAATCCCTAAAAGATTTTTTTTTTGAGGGTAATCTAGAATAACCTGTTCAGTGACTATTGCTGAGTAGTTTGGCTTTAAAGGCGACTATTCTGCCTTATTGTATAAAGTTCCAATTACTCAGAGCATGAAAGTATGCATTTTGCTTTGAGCTGGTAAGGTGTGTGGTTCAAATCAATGGAATTATTGGCTCCTTAAAAAGTTACCCAAACGTTCAAGAGCTCTCCTGACTCCCAGCCTATGTAAACACAGAGTGCATCTTAACAGGGAATTCAAATCAGGGCTCAGTTTCACGCCTTATAAATCACACTGAATACATTTATAAATACAATTTACTGAGCTGCTGTTTAATGTAATGGCCTGATGTATTAATCTTCCAAAGCATTCATGTGTCTGTTTCTTTTTGTGGTACAATTATTATTCAGGTTTCTTTGCCTGAATTAGTGCATTGCTGAGAGGGAGCAGTTGTGTTTCTTAAGTGCCCCACATTTAATAGCAGCAATATTTTTGAAGACAGATAAAAATAGCTTTGTATGCTACATCCCAGAAAGTGGGAAAAAAAAAAAAAAAGAGGTACATTAGACACAGTGCATTTAGAATTCTGAAACATATACACAGTCACTTAACTGGATTGCAGAGTTTTGGGCAGAGATTGAAACCCTACAGGTTTCCAGACGTACGTCCTACCCAGTAGATGGCATCCATAGACCAACACTCGAGCCTATGCTCAAAGTTACAATGCAGTGAAGATTTTTGCAATGTTTTATTTATGAAAAAAAATTAACTTTGAATCTTTATGTTTTGCCTTAGGCAACATAAGCAGTAAACATGATTTTCACACCAATAGGTAACAAATAGTTTTCTTAACAAATTAGATGAACCCTGATGTCTGGTTTCAGATTACTTTAGAGCAATGTGTGTATAATACATTTCTCCTACATTCAAAATCTTTTTGTTTTACACAGGATAAAGTGAAAATGATGGGAGATGTACTGTGAAGCATGAATTATCCTTTGGACAACAAACATCTTGGCTTTTAAGATCTGTTTTTAATACATGAATAAATTGTTCAACTTTTTGGCTGCCTGGTGCTTCACAGAGGTGTTTTGCTTTCATATATCAGCTTCCTTTATATTATCACAATATATTTTACACACGTTGCTTAATTGGAGCTCACAAGAAATACCCTTGTGAGGCATCGCCAGTCTGTGGTGATATATCTATACTTATTTTATAATGGGGAAACAAGATATTGAAAGAAGAGTGACTTAGTATATCAGTGCCAGAGTAAAGAATGAAGCCCAGGATCAGTGACTTCTGCTTCCGTGCCCTGTCCTTTAGAGATGTTCCTCACAACTACCCACACCTGTCCTTATGCTTCTGATAGTGCTGCAACACAGCAAGTATAATTGCACTCGTCTTGATAGATCTGAAGTTTCTTGTGGTCTCTTGTACAAGGAAATGTAGAGGGAAGCAGGTTAGTGAGGATGCTCTGCAGATCCTTTGGGACTGGATAGCTTTTATATGGTATTACCTGATCAGGGATGGTTGCAATTTCAAACTCAAGTTTCTGACTTAACTGGAGAGACATCCTGTTTGCATTTACCCAGGGTTTGAACTGAACAGAATACAAATGATCAAAAACTTGTGACAGTTTAATTCCCTTTCCAATTTCTTTCCAATTTACCTTTCATTTTATAATATATATTTTTTTTTTAATTTCCATGGAATATTTTTAAAAGCTCATGTTTATTTAGAGAAGATTCTGTTAAATTGCTGAATCAGTCTGCAGAGTAGTTTTGAAAAATCTTATTCCTTTGAACCATCATACTTGGATGGACATATAATCCAAATCCCACTGTGTTGACACTGAATTTCACTCTGGAAGAGTTTTGATGACAACAAACTTGGGATGGGTTAAATTGCCTATTGAGACACTAACTTTTCTCCTCTGATGATAGAGAAATCCTTCATTTAGCTGAATTTTATACAGCTAAAATTAGGCAAAATCAAACTATCCTTAAGAGGTTCATCTTCATGTATTATTAAACAACAGGTTCTCTTATATTGGGTGTTTTATCACACTCAATCTTTTATTTTCTTTCTGAATGAAAACTTTTTAGGCTGGTGTACAACTACACAGGATTTTCTTTCAGAGGGGTCAGTTTAAGGTCTCTGGCCACTGCACAGGGAGCTTGGACGTTATCTCCAGAGACATCAGGGAATCAATGTCATGTCTAGGTTGTTTTGTTTCCCTGGATACCATTATTTAACACTGATTCCTCCTTTAGTCTAAAGAAATTGGAAAGCTTGATATTTGGTATAACTGGCAGTCAGGCAAGGTAAAAAATTACTGTATCTGTCTTTTAATAATTGGGGGAAATAGTGAGTTTTTTCACCTTCAATTTAACTTTACCATTCTTTACAATCTGTGCACTGTCTTCAGGGAATGATTCCTAACGTAAAATATTTTTAAGCATCAAGATTGGAATAGCTTCTCTTTCTGGTAAGATTTAAAGGAACTTTCTAGTAATTCTATTGTATGTCTGTTTCTTTGTGAAGAGTTGAATGTATTGCACGAAAGAGGACTATTGATTTTGCCAAAAATTCAACCTCCTTATGAAATATTATGCTTGAGACCTTGACTTAATGAAATTCTTTAACAATGCGTATCAGTCAGCACCAGTGTTGCCTCTGTTACACTCAAACAGATATGTTTCAAAAAATTCTCTGCTTTTTTTAAAAGTGAAATTTCCCTGTGATTAAGTGGTGCCTGAAGGTGAATTTTCTTTTTAAAGTTTGAACAAAAACTGCGAAATCATTTGTGACTTATATCCCCAAAATGAGATTATTGCAATGATATTTTGTTCTTTATAAGTAAAATGTGGATAAAGTTTGAGATCTGAAGTTTACCATAACTGCTACTGAGAAGTAAGTGGTTTGGGGACTAGTTGGGAATTGACATGAAGAAAATTGATCATGGCTGTGTCCAGTTTTTGGCCCCCTACCACAAAAAGACATTGAGGTGCTGGAGTGGGTCCAGAGAAGGGCAACAAAGGGTCAAGGGTGTGGAGAACAAGTCTTATGAGGAAAGGCTGAGGTAGCTGGGGTTATTCAGTCTGGAGAAAAGGAGACTAAGGGGAGACCTTATTGCTCTCTACAACTACCTGAAAGGAGGGTGTAGAGACGGGGGTGTTGGTCTGTTCTCCCAGGTCACACGTGATAGTGTGATGAAAGGGAAAAAGGTCTTCACTGAGAGGTTCAAATTAAGAATTTATTTGGACTTCACTAACAGGTCCAATATGCCACTATTGCAGGTTATATATGTACAGTGGCAAATATACTATTGCAATTTAAAAGCAATTCACAGAATACAAAATTAAAATTTACAAGTGATCCTGAAAAGTAGCAACATAAACCACAAGCGCACTAGATATTAATAGCTTAAAAGCATGTACTAATCATGATCTAATAGCTTAAAAGCATGTACTAATCATGATCTTAATAGCATGCCATATACCATATGTATATCTTTCTTAATCACTTACCCTCTCTCTCAGGTAAGGTCACTTGATCCCTGGGAAGTTACCCTGTACAGTGTCCTGAACAAGGTGGGGACAGATCTCCTACAGGCCAACTGTATCGTTGGAAGATTCCCCATTTTTTTTCTCCAAACTTTACAGTTTATATTTCCTGAGTGGATAACACTATCTGGGATATTTACCTCTGGTGGTGTCATGGCTCTTAAGTGTGTGTTGCTAATTTTGTGATGTTTAGCACTCAAAGTCATAGGAATAGTCGTGGGATGGGACTCAGGGCATTTTGTTTGTTATGGGAGTTTGCTAAGGCTCTATTTCGTTTCAGTTCTTATTGTGATGCAATCTTGAGACAACCCTGGGTTTTTGCAGTTCTCCCAAGTTATATCTGCATTTACAAAGCAAGGAAGAGAGGAAGCTGAGTTTGATGTCAACTGCCTGCATCTCACATATTGTGCTCCGAAACAGGTTTGGGTGAGTGCTCCCATACAGATAGGACAAGAAGAAATGGGCTCAGGTTGCACCAGGGGAGGTTCAGATTGGATATTAGGAAATTTTTTTTACACTGAAAGAGTTATTAAGCATTGGAATGTCTGCCCAGGAAAGTTGTTGAGGCACCATCCCTACAGGTATTCAAAAGATGGGTTGTCACAGTGCTTGGGGACATGTTTTAATGATTTTTTTTTTGTAATCAAAGTTAGGTTGGTGGTTGGACTAGATGATTTTAAAGGTCCCTTCCAACCTAGACAATTCTACTATTCTATGACATTGAGTGTGAATGGTATTCCACCTGGGTTTTTGCAGATACCTTCCCATTTCCAGGGAGCTTCGTGAGAGTTTCCACAGTTGAGGTGCAAGGACAAGAGGAAAGAATCTTCCTAAGAACCAGGGAAGGGAAGAATCAGTAAAAACATGAGTTGGTCATCTCAAGGCGATCAAGGATGGTCTTGAAAACATTTAATTTGGAGTAGTAGTCCACTTTTGACAATGCAGTGTCAAATTTAAAGTGGTGCTGACAGTCCTTTTAAAAAAGCACAGACTGATGCTACCATTACCATAAAACCTTAATGCCTTCTGAGAGTCTGTACAGCAGTTTTGCAGCTATCCATACAAATGACTGAGGGTGAGACCATTCATTAGACTCTCCTACAAGTTAAGCAAGTTAAGTCCAGGAAATCTGACCAAGTTTCTCTTCCATGCCCCTTAAAGGCATTTTTCATGCATTGGTTATATATTGTGGGAAGTATCAGGTAAGAAGAATAAAAAGAACAAATAAAAACATACCTGGTGGATGAACATGGGACATTCATTTTTGATCTCTATGCTATTAGCTGCTGGGATGTGTTAAGATAATGAAATATGTATTGAAGATAAAGAAATATGCATTGAAGTGATGCAGACACCAGGAGAATGGTCCCTCTGAGATCAATTGTGTGGTCTCTGATTGCCACAAGAAAAGCAGCCAAGCAGAGTCTGACATTTATACCAAGATCCTTGCTGGCGACTGGCTTTCAGTTTGGGAATGCTTGACTTCATTGTCACACATGACAAAAACTACATGCCACTTCTCAGCAATTTTTATTAATTCTGATCTCTTAAATTTCTTCCATTCAAGTCACAGAATCATAGAATGGTTTGGATTGGAATAGACTTTAAAGATCATCTAGTTCCAACTCTCTGCTACGCAAAGGGACACCTCCTACTAGACCAAGTTGCTCAAATATCCCAGGCTCTGCCCTTGGTGTCCTAAATGTGTCTCAGAGGAAGGGGACAGGCCACAAGTGTTGCTGCCCAGAGAAGTTGTGGATGCTTCATCCCTGAAAACGTTCAAGGCCAGACTGGATGAGGCTTTGGGCAACCTGGTCTCGTAGAATCATACGGGGTTTGAAGGGACCTCTGGAGATCATCTAGTCCAACTCCCTCATTGGAGCAGGTCTACCTAGAGCACATTGCACAGGAACTTGTCCAAGCAGGTTTTGAATGTCTCCAGACAAAGAGACTCGTGGGAGGTGTACCTGCCCCTGGCAGGGGCATTGGAACAAGATGATCTTTAAGGACCCTTCCAACTCTAACCATTTTATGATTCTATGCTATGGTCTCTCGGGGGCTCTGGATTATATCCTGGCTCTCTGGTCTCCCACTCTGTGTTGTTATTTCCCCAAAAGAGCTGTTTCAAAGAGTCAGTTGGGTCTGCCACCTGGCCTAATGGTAAACTGGGCTGCGGATATATATGCAGTACAGACCTAGCCATGAAGGATGTTTGGTGGTCTGCTTATTAGCGAGCATTACTTTTGCATCTCTGCAAAAAACCTATTTTAATGTAAAAGTCTGCAGGTAAAAATACATTGAGCACAGAATTTCAGTTTAAGCCATTAAAATGCACCTAAAGATGATCATCTGCTGTTACTTTCAATCGCTTCCTGCAGCTGGCTGTGGACTATTAGTCAAAAAGAAAACACTAAGAAGAAAGTCTAAATAAGTCCCTGGGCAATACAAATGCAAAACCACTTGAGTTCATATGTACTGATTTCACACTGCATTGCCTGAGGATACACTGAGTGCTAGCACGAGGCAATGTTCATCCTGACTGGTTAAAGTTGTGTTTTAGTGTTTTATTCCTACAGTCATAAAATTCACTAAGTGAAAGGTCAGGCATTTTATCTGGGGAAAATACATAAAGTGATTTTCTCCATTGGGAGTTCGTAAGCAGTCCTTCCTAAGACACTTGGAATGCAATGAAAAATAACATCACAGACCCATTTTCTTGTTTTTAACACTTGCAGAAGCATTGCCTGATACTAACTGTTGCTGAGGATGCAGCATGACAGTCATCATGCATGAAGCAATATTTATCCAAATCTATTTTCTTTCCTCACTCTAACCAGGAACATCTGCTGTTTAACCAAAGTGAAAGTCCATTTTATTGACTGCTTAATTTTTGAAGAATATGCAAGCAAGCTTATTACAGAATAGCAAACTCACTGAGAACCGAGGGTGTTCTGCTTAAAAAAGAAAATGGAAAAAAAAAACCCACAAAACCACAGAAAAAGTTAACACAAAATTTATATTAATATGAATTACTTTCCTTCACCCCTGGCTCACCTTTTCCTCTCCTCCTTCCCCCATAATGCTTTAGTGCCTTGAAGACCAACTAGAGTTGCCACCTTACAGTTGTCTGTGTGCGTTAGTAATGACCTGGAGGATTCATACTGACTGCAGGAGGTTTAGGGCACCAGTTCACAGCATCTTCAGTGGGAATTCATGCATTTCATGTTTGCAAAAGCTAGCAGAGAGACAAAATCATTATTTTTGTATATTTTTATATTATTTTCTTGAAAGGTTTGCATTTAAAGGCATGCAGACTAGGAGTGTTCAGTCATTATGGAAAATTCCTTCATTATGGAAAACAGGAGATGCTATTGTCACTAACTTAGGGACTTATTTTGGAACAACTCTCTTCCTAAAATTTCAGGGAGGCCTGGTTAATGCAGAGATACAGTCTGGACAGAAAGGTCATTCAACGATTTCTTTGAGAACACTCTATGCTCTCTGGCTCCAGCCGATGTTGATCTGAGAGCTGACTCTCTTCCTATTACAGCTGGAGTAACTAATGCACTATTCCTTTGAAAACCTTCCCATTTCTTGTACATATGTACAGACACTTTTATGTACAGACCTAACTGAAGTGCCAGGTTGCAGCACGAACAGAATTGAATTTGAAATAATTCCTGGTACAGATGCAATTCAAAATGAATGTTATTCAAAATGAATAAGACTGCACAATGTCATTTGAATAGTAATGGCTCCCACAGAGGCAGTAGTTTTGGAACTATATTATTAGCAAGAAAGCTTGAACTACTACCAGTACCCACATATTTGCAATATACTTACAAATATTGCTGTTTCACTGCTTTTTTTACCCTGGTTGAGATATCCATGAATTGTGAAGCAGTCTTCTGGGCAGAGTTTTAATTAAGTGGATTCTGTGGAAGTGAATTTGATGTTAATAAAACAACCACAATTTTTTTTTTTGTTTAATGTAAATGTTTTATATGCATGTCCTATGGGGAAAGGAGGAGAAAAAAGGTACAAGCTGTATAAATATAGCAGTAGAAGAAAAAAATAATTAAGTCTATCTCTGCTTTGGAAAAGAAACCTGATTATTTGCAAATATGATGCTATTATCTGCTGCAGTTTTCAGGTGAACAATTTGCAATAATTTTACCAGTTTGGCATATCATCCCCAGGACAGGATATCTGGGCTTAGTCCCTGCGGTCCTGTATGAGAAAAGGGTGTATCACCTATATTTTAAAAACAGATCCCATAGATACAGATAGCTC
Organism: Scolopax mira; assembly: GCA_004320125.1. Classification (NCBI taxonomy): domain Eukaryota; kingdom Metazoa; phylum Chordata; class Aves; order Charadriiformes; family Scolopacidae; genus Scolopax; species Scolopax mira. The sequence continues at coordinate 12,634 of BJBW01002342.1, forward strand.
AGGTGAGTTGCCCAATGTCTAACAAGAAGTCTTAAGTGAGTCCAAGTAGACCACTCTAATTCAGTACATTAATACCAGAGAAACAACTTCTGCTTTTTAGTTCACCTATAATAACAGAAAAAACACCACCTTACCATGAAGTTTTTAAGCAATATTTGCCATGGCAATATTCTTGCGGTTGCCTATTGTTAAGCTTTGGATCAATCTGTTTCAATATTGCCAGTCCTGCTGATGAAGACGTTGTTACACTTCAGGTGCTATTCTCCAAGAAATTCATGCTACTGGTCAGTTTTTCTTATTCTAAATAATTAGCCTCTTTGGGGAATAGTTTCCTCTCAATTTAAAATTTTCATCATATGTTCCCAATTTTCAGCTCTTCTGTGCTTGGCCTTGCACTTGAATTTCTCTTTGCATCCACTTTGCTTGGATATTATTTCAGACACAGTTATAGGCTGGTTTCCAATGGTTTCTGGAAGAGGAAGAGCCAGGGACATGTAGATGTAAAAAAGATAAGATGTAAACATATGCAATGTTCCTCTGCATGCCCATCTTTCCTTGGAAGCAACTATCATCTCTGTACTTCCATCCATGCTTTCCAAAAAAAAAGTCTGTTTACTTGCTTTGTAAGGCACCCTGGCAAGGGAAGATTTTTGATATCAGGGAACAACCACTGCACCTTGGGGGCCTCAAGTTCAAATGTGTGCTTATTATCAGTCTAACAATCTATCTACATACTGTGAACAAGTTCTGCAGCTATGTGTAAGAAATGCCTGAATGATTTCTGCATGGTGAAAGCAGATCCCATCTGCTTTAAAACAGGAACTTAATTTCCTCACATAAGCTGTGCTAGAGGGCATGTAGGACTCTAATGGTGCCCATCAACAGACTTTGGCATTTCAAGGGGAGAAAGGACGGCAGGTTGTACCTCAAAAGTGCAGCTATTTTTCCAAGATTTTCTGTAATTTAACTGTCATGGTTTGCTGTTATTTTCTGCTAAATTCTGATAGCACCTATGGGCTCAAAACTGGGCCAAAGCAAATAGACAAAGCCAGGCACTTCCTGGTTAACAGGGAGTTTAACAGGAGTTTAACATGGGGAAAAGGCAGAATATCCCTTAACTTTTGCCAAAACCAGCATCTGGACTAAATTATCAATTTTGGATGAATAATTGCTGCAAACACATTGAAGGTGATTTGTCCCAACCTAGGAGAAGCATCTACTTTGGATGAGCTATGCCCTGTCATTGACTATAGATGGAAACAGCATAGACCAGACGCTAAACAGTTAAAGACTGAATATAAGTAAAATATAGCCTACTTATAATTCTAACACCCTTAATTCTAGCTAGGGGGAATTTTGTGTCTTCACTAAATTTAACTTGTAAAATAGTAGCGCTGTGGGAATCTACTGACCTCACACAAATGAAGATAATATTTTTCCTGCATATGACAAAATTGTTTCCCTAAAATAGTTTTTTATTTGCATCACCACTAAGATGCAAGTTAGACTTTAAGTAATTGTTTCTATTATGCAAGCTGACTATTCAAACTGATATTGCAAAAGTCTGATTTCCTTTATCCAAAAAGAAAAGATTGCTCTCTTTGGCTACATGCAGAGACCACACCACCGGGGAAGCATTAGGACTTCAATCATCAGAAAAACCCAAGAGCGTAATAAAAAGAGGATTAATAAGATGCCATGCAAAGTAAATGACATGTTTCTGTTTCTAAGCAAGGTGTCTTTAAGATGTGAAGCATTTGTAATGGAATGACTGATACAGACAGGAGAGTTTTATTCCCATCCTTTGACTTCAAAGTATTGCAAGTCAAAATTGCAGAGGACCCCTCTGAAATAAAGAGAAGAACTAAGTTCAGAACTGCTCTCTGTGAAGGTCAGAGATAGAAGTGGACTGTGTTAGGAAGCTGCAAGTGATTGCTTTGTGATTTAAGAAAGGTAGAAAGGTAGTGAAAAGTGTTTTAACCTGAATCCACATGTAATAATGACAGAACTAAGATAATTACAAAAACTACAGACCATTGCCCTTTAGAAATGGAACAAAAAAAGAAGAAAAAAGTAGACTCGACAGTCTATGGTGTGCTTGTGAGCAAAGACAAAACACAGTAAGTGCAGCAGCTTAGTAGATAAGCAACATGCACAAATCTCTATTCAGAGAGAGTGTAAAGAAGATGGGCAAACTTTTCTCAGAGATGCACAATGAGATTACAAAAGGTAATGGACACAAGTTGAAATGTGAGAAATTCTGACTATATATCAGGATACTTTTTTTTTCACCAAGACTGTGGTCAAATATTGGAATAGTCTCAGAGACGCTTTGGTCTCTGTTCTTGGAGATACTTAAAAGTGGACAATGAGCTGAGCAAACTCCCCTAACTGTCCCTGGTCTGTGTAGAGGTTGGGTTAGATGACCTCTGGAGGTCCTTTCCAGCATAATGATTTGGATGATTCTAGAAGAAAAGCACAAAAATTTGCCAAAGATTTAGGTGATCTTTAATGACTCTATAATGGGTTTCTTAAAATACATCTATTAAAAGAATGACAGTTTCCTGAAAAAACAGAAGAGTTCTGTTCTCACCTACCTCCTGCTCTTTCTATTTTTTTCTTTTCTTTTAAGATTGCAAATTGCTTGAATATTCCTGTATTTATTTTAAAATTTAAAACAGATTTTTGTTTCAGGAAAACTCAGAATGAAAATATTTGGAAACAATTTAAAATAAAAGATTTGGGTTAGGGCCATGCACAGAGTTTATCTGTTTGGCTTGGTCCATGGAAAAAATGTGAGTCAACCCTTACGAAAAAAAATAAATTTCTGAGTAAAGCTATATGATCGTAATTCCAGATTTCAGTTTATTATTTGGGTGCATTTACATTTTGGAAAAATGTTCTATTTCATTTAACTGGTCACTGAGCCAGAGAAGCTGTGTCTGTAATAAGAGCAGAGCAGGAGGTGGAGAGAAGGCAGCAACAGAGATTTGGAGATAGCCTTTCCTCCTGACTTAGCTATCTGGGAACTGGCCCAGACACAGCAGAGTTGTCTTTTGTTTTTCTTTTTCTCTTTTTTTCTAAGTTTTTTTCCTCTCTGATTTTTCAATGTAGCAGGCCAGGAGTATGAGAAGGTGGCAAATGGCATCCTCTCCTTTGTGCAAGGTGTAAATACAGCTCTGAACCTGTAAACTGCTAATTAAGCTCAATAGGAGGTGGAAACATATCCAGTTTTGGTCCCTGCTCTGGTGACTAGAAAAGTTTCATATAATGTTTTATGCTGCAAACCAGAAAAAATTTTCCATTAAATATGTTATCCCTCAATCTTAGACTACATCGTGTATGTTGATTAGGATGTTTTCCAGAGGCATGGTGTCATGGTTTTGGGTGGACTGGCCACTAAGTGGAACGACAGATGGTGTCTTTTACTTTATTGTCCTTCATAGAAAGAAGGGCATTTTCCTCCGTTCAGAGGAGAGGAGAGAAAATGAGAGGAAGTGAGAACTTATGAGCTGAAAATAAACTATTTTAATTAAATATTAATAATAGCATGAAAAATAGCAATATTAAGGAAGAAATAATGAAATATATAAAATATATACAGAACTGTATTGAGCTCTCAGGATGACCATCATGTCACCAGCTGGCATTGAGAAAGTCCCGTACTTGCCTCAGCGATGTGTAGGAACTGGATTCTGGATCTGGATTGGGATGCATGGACTGGGATCAAAGGCAGATGAACAGACAGAGTCCTCCTTGGACACTTTTCACTGTGCTTCAATCAATCTTGCTGGAAGTAATTTTCTGTTATGAAGTGACAGAAATATCTGGACTTTTAGGCCATCTCATTTTAACACAGGAAAAGTTTCAAAATTTTGGTATCCAGATAAACTGTCACTCTTCATTCCAGAAGAAATCAATGACACCCCATATTGCCAGCACACACCTAGATGACATTTTACCATGATTATGCCAGAGATAAAATGGTTATCAATTAAGAACTGCCAAAATTAAAAAATGCCAGGTATTATTATTCTGAGTAAAAAGTTAGTCACTGAAGGGGGTCATCATAGGATCATGGGATAACTAAGGTTAAAAGACGCCTCAGGAAGTCTCTAGTCCAACCTCCTGTTTGAAATGAGGTCAGATCAGGTTGCTGAGGGCTTTATACATCTGGATCTTGACATCTACTAAGGTCTGAGATCTCACAAACCATTTGCACCCTTGTTCCACTGCACAACTGTCCCTGTGGTGCAAAAGTTTCTCTTTGATTACAACTCTGAACATCTTTTTTGTCAATTTATGCCTGTAGTCTCTTGGTACCCCACTATGTACCACAACAAAGAGCCTGACTCTTGTCTCCATGATGACCTCCTTGTAAGAACTAGGGGGTTGCTGTTAGGTGACCCTGGAGCCATCTTCTCCGGTGAACAAATCCTGCTCTCTCAGCCTCTCCTCACAGACTAAGTGCTCTAGACCCTGGCCATCTTGGTGACTCTTTCCTGAACTTGCTCCTATTTATCAACAATCCTGCCAACTGGAAAGTTACCAGAAAGACACCTGCAGCACTAAAGCCTCAAGCAAGAAAAGGAATTCAGGGAACAGAGAAAATATTTGAATGTCTGATAAAAATTACTGAGCCCATGGTCTGGCCAGAACTGAGAATCTAAGGAATCCCACCTTTTCAATGAGCAGAGAAGCTAACCAAGGAACCAGATCTAATGTTAGAGAACAAGTATCCAGAGGCCAGGTATAAAAAACAGGGAATGGGAAGAATATATAGGATACCAAGTAGGATTATAGAATCATAGAATTTTTTTAGGTTGGAAAAGATCATCGAGATCATCGAGTCCAACTGTTAACCTAACACTGACAAGACCCAACACTAAACCATGTCCCTCACCACCACATCTACCTGTCTTTTAAATACCTCCAGGGATGGCGATTCCATCACTTCCCTGGGCAGCCTGTTCCAATATTTGAAAACCCTTTCACTGAAGACGTTTTTCCTAAGATCTAATTTAAACTTTCCCTGGTGCCATTTGAGGCCATTTCTGCTTCTCTTATCACTTGTTATCTGGCAGAAGGGATTGATCCCCACCTCACTACATCCTCCTTTCAGTAGTTGTAGAGAGCGACAAAGTTCCCCCTCAGCTTCCTTTTCTCCAGACTAAGCAGAAAGAACATCCAGACAGATGTGGAGCAATATTTTTTGAGGAGCGTGAGAAACAAACTCATAGGAAGTGCGAGGAGGAGAAACACCAGCCTGGGAAACAGGAGTATGTATGAAAAGCAGAAAATAACAGAAAAGTGCATGAATGGGATTAGAAAGAGATAGTGTGAAGCAAATTAAGACTGTAACACTCTTTGTACTCCCTGCCAGTTGGACATCTGTCTGTTTTCCTGAGGGGAAAAAGAGAGGACGGTCGTGACGGATGATAATTTTGAATGTACACAGAGGGTTTTCGTCTTGAGAAGAAAAAAGGTCTCTGTCCTTATGTTTTAGGCTTTTTGTTTAATTACACTTAATGGCATCTTCCTCTGTGCATTACACAATAGAGCAGCTGTCATCAGAACAGGATCTTTCTACTTTGAGAGTTTAATGACCTATCATTTTTGCTTTGATGGTGGCAGGAGCATTGCACTGTTGTGAACTACTTATGATTGTTCTTGGTGACTTCTTTCTGCCTTCTGTCCTCTCAGTGAAAATGGAAAATTTGCTCACAATGTTCTTTTAAAAGAGAGATTTTCTTTAAACTTGGATGAAACATCCTTCTTGATAGGAGACTGCTTTTCCAGCACCTGACTTCTGAGATTAGGGTGAAGAATTGATTACTAGTCTTTTCCATTATGAAATCTCGCTTTCTCTGCCTTCATCATGACTGAAATAAAGAGTGAATGAACTCACTTGGCTTTTCTGAAGCATAATAAGCAAGACCTCCTTTTCCCAGAATTGAGGTCTACAGTCTTGAAAGAAGTCCTGCACATCTGGTGTCACAGCAAAGACAATTAAAGCATTTTTACATCTGCAAATGACACAAGCGGCAAGCTGCTTATCTGCATAAAAGTTTTACTAAACCTAACAGGAACAGTGTGTGAACTCTCACCACTCACTATGGTACTACTTTGAAAATTAACTTGAAAATTTGAGAAGAGTCATGCAAATCAGAGGCTGTACATTATGGGTACACTTTATTTTTAGAATCATAGAATGGTTTGGGTTGGAAGGGACGTTAAGGATCATCAAGTTCCAACCACCCTGCCATGGGCCTGGACACCTCTCACCAGACCAGATTGTTCAAATATCCGATCCAACCTGGCCTTAAACACCTCCAGGGATGGGGCATCCACAACTTCTCTGGCAACCTGGGCCAGTGTCTCACCACTCTCATAGTGAAAAATTTCTTCTTAATATCTAACATAAATCTATACTCTTTCAGTTTAAAACCTCATCCTGTTGCTAATGCTTTCTACATTTGTTGAAAAGCAGCACAAGAAATGGCAACTGAAATGGGAAAAATTCAAATTGGAAGATGCAAAACTGTTTTTGTCAATAAGATTGAATAGCCTTTGGATCCTTAAGGAGTATAGTAAATCACAAGTGTCTGCCTTTAACTCAAGAATAGATGTCTTTCTAAAGTCTTTGAGCTAATTGAATTGCGGGCTTTTGCATATGAAAAAAGGATTATTAGCATTCTGGGATTTGTATGCTTCAGAGAGCACATCGGAAGACTGTATTAGTTTCTTCTGGCCTTATAATCCTGGCTTTGTTTACATTTTTAGTTGAAGCTTGGGCGTGAGCTCATGATCAAAATGAGACTTGCCCATTTTGGATGTTGTTTTCATGCCTCAGACATGTTACACCTCACCCCACATGTCAAAACATGTCTAGTCTGTTTGCAGACCCTCAGATCTCCTTCAACACAGTGCCATTAAGCCCTCTCCAAGGTAATGAGAGAAAAAAAGGAGCAAGTGGCCTCTTGTCTGATAAATTGCTATAATCTTGACAGCTAAAAGGAATTCTGTAAGGATTTTCTTCCAAGAACCTCTAGTTGTTAACAAAACAGACACCTGATAAACTGCTCAGTCTGCCACGTAATTGAAGCACAGCTATGTTCCATCATAACTTTTCCTCATTGAATTCCTGGAGTCCTGTGTACCATAAAAAAGATCCATCCCTGGATTCTTCTCATGCCTAATGCCCATTAAAGTCTTTTGCCTAGGAAGGCTTTAAGATGGAAATACAGGGACTTATGCAGCATTCCTGGAGGGTCATGGTTGTAATGTCTGCCTAACACAGTGTCATTGATGTCATCTTCTCTGCGTGAGTATTATTTTGTCAGTGCCGTGTGGAGCTTTGAAAAAATCAAGTGCTACAGAAATGTGAAGTAATAATAAAATATTTATGTGTTCTTATACTGCAACCCCATTTTCCCAATCTTTAATCACTGTATATGCTTATGTTTCTACTGTAATTTAGGGAGGAATTTAAGCATAGATTTGATTCAAAAATAGCTTCTTATTGTACAGATAGATTAAGTCAAGCACGTCTGAAAGCATCCTGATTTTGGTCAGTATATTTAACCTTGATGTTCACTTGTGGGTCTCTTGCTAAAATGCAGTAATTAAAAGGGTCATGAGATAGGTGGAGTCAGCATAGAACATGAAGGGAAGTCTGCATGCAAACATTCTGATTTCAGGGGTTAATTATTCCTTTTAGGATGTTTGACTCCAGTGAAATTTAGTACACATTTTTACCCTGGGAGCTGAGAAATAACATTAAACTTACAGAAACTGACTGCATGGAACAGCTCTAATTATAATAATAATTTCTACATTGCCTTGTGTTCTTTTTTCAGATACGTTTAGCTGCTAATGACACAGAATTGATTTGCTTCTGACCACAGGTATCCTTAGAACTGAACATTCTGGGTTTTATATCACAGTGTTGAACTCAGATCTCCCAGGAAGATCTTTGCCTATGGTCTGAAGACCTCCATGGGCACGCTTTTGTTAGTCTGAGTGATGAGTGAGTTGCTTATTTAAGAACTCAGCATGGAAATGACAGTATTAATGACCCCTATCCACTTATCACAGATCACTGTAACACTGGGCCTTCCTGCTGATGACTGGCTATCGAAACAGAGAGAAGTGAAAATGGACTCAGAAACATAACCCTTTAGAAGCTGCAAAGCATCATTCAGACACTTGTAGCATAATAGAAATGTAACAAGGTGGTCACAAGAACTAAAATAGTTTATTTTTTTTTAAATTGGGGAATAATGTATGATATTAATCAGGAAGTTATGCCTGGATATCAGCATTGAATTGTTGACATCCCAAGACTTTTAAGCAAAAAGATTACCCTAGAATCCATTCCCTCTTCTAAATTTTGTCCCATCTCTAGAATAAGTTTTGAGATATATGGTGTAGCACTAGGTGTGTTTCAGTTACTGAGGTCTAAGAAGTAAATTCTCAAAAACCTTGCCTGAACTTTAACATGCCTGAAAGCTCAAATACATTTCGTACAGTTAAGTTCTTCAAGTAAAGGGATAGTTTTTATTTCTTCTTACTGAGATCTCCATCTGAGCTTCTTGCTCTAGGTTCTTTGTATAACCAGTATAAAAAAAAAAATTCTCAGAGAGTGCAAGGCAGATGATTAATTTTAGGCCTTTTTTTTTTTTCAATTAAAAAATATATTTCTTTGTTGATTTTAGTTGTTCATGTGAAGAGATTTTGGTGAGGGGAGACTGTGCTTGTAATGATTTGTTCTTTGCTCTGGCCTCTGGATCTCTCAACCCTCATTTGCCCTTTCTGTGTTTTCCATGTGTGGTCCCACAGTATTTTTAGTTCCTTACTGGACCCAGCATTTTGTCTCCACTAGAAGCTCCTGTTGTGTCACATTGCCTCAGATGTCTTCCTCTAAGACTTCTATGTCTTATTAAAAAAGTAGCTGTGCCTAGTGCCTGATCTACTTGCCTGATACTTTCTGACCCTTCATTTCAAGAAGTCTTTTCACTCACTCACTCACTTGCTCATGTCTTGTAGCAGAGTCTTCTCTTCTCCTGGAGATAATAAAGTGGTTCTGTTTAAGTGACCGAGCCTTTTGTCCAAATTCAATGAATAGGGTTTGGTGGGATTGATCCAGACAGTTTGTATCTATGTTTTCTAATGATAATTCACTTATTAAAGTTGAATAAGAAAGAAAGAAAGCAAGAAAGCATAATACCATCTAATTGTAACTGTTCACTTCAAATAATCAATCAATATTCAAATACAGAGTCAACTTTAAAAGATTTAAGGACAGTTTTTTGCTTCCCTCATATTTTGGTATAGCTAAGGTCCTGTACATAAACTAAAGTGACTTGTTCAGTTATTTCAGGTGAGTTAAAATAAGCCAACCTGAGAAAATAGCATCTGTTCCTTGTCACACGTCTTAGGCAGGCAGTTGGAAAAGAAGATGGCATCGACCCCTTGTGCACTTGTGATACCAGTCAGCACAAACTCTGTACAGCAGCATTCCCTGAGGCAGTCTTTGACAACTCTCTGCTGCTTCTATGTCACTTAAGTCAATTCTCAAGTGGAATGAGGCCCCAAATCTGGTTGCCTCAGTCATTGCTGGGCAGCAAAAATGCGTTAAATTGAGAAGGTAAATCCCTCACAATGAATAATTCACCCTAGACCAGTCTTCTAACTTTTCTCCATCAATGCTCATTTGTGTACATGCTCTGTGTGTTATTTACCTCTCTCAGTAGGACTGTGTGAGAATGAAACCATGCTTGCAAATAATGCTGTCCTGTGTTACAGTAAGTGGCACTTGGTGATGGCTCAAGAATTAATATTAAATTTTATTTAATTTGGTGCCCACACCAAACACTTCATCAACCCCTATATAAAATGCTGAGAGGGTGTTTCCTGTTATTGCTGTTATTACTGTGCTGTGAAACTAGCATTTTCTATGTGAAACCAAGATCTGGGCCCTGTGATCCTGAACACTCTGTCTAAACTAAACACTCTCTCTCACTCACAAGTTGCTTAAATTGAAAAGCCACATGAAAACAAGGGAGGTTGGAGGTTGGGTTGCTGTGACCTGACCAGGGTCACAGTAGCAAAAGAGAAATACAGCTCTCCGTGCTCCGCCCCCCCCCTTCCCCGTTGTGCTTTGCAGGGGAAGTATTGCTGTATTCCAGCTGCCTATTGTGGAGGTCTTACTTGAGCTTTGCAACACTCAAGTAACAAGCATTTGGTCTTTTAGGATGGAGAACCTGAAGAATGAATGCAAGTTCCTTCCATGGCAATGGATAAAGTGATGGGCTTGACCTCACTGAGTAGGGGCCAAATTCGGCTCCCTAATGTCAGCATCTGGTGTCCTTTTGGTGCCCTAGGGAATCCTGCCTTTTCTCCAGCTGCTGATCCAGAAAGAAAGAGGTCATAAATCATCTGTACCAATCCTATGTAAATATCTCAGTTACCCTAGTGGGTACGACTCTTAGTACTCAAAGGATAATTTCGATAATTCTATGACAATAGACACTATGTTATGGCAACTGAATCAAACCCTTATTAACCATTGACAGCAATGGGAACATGGACACTATTTGCACATGCAGGTATTTATTTAAGTCCAAACTCTATAGTCCAGCTGAGGCCTAGGACACTCTTCACTGACTAAACAGGGAATATGAATATAGGCTCATTTCTTAGGTTGCTATATCTTCCTCGTATGCTAGACACTGATAGTATGGTTGGACATTGCACACAAATTAGGCTTCTATGGCAGTGAGTACACTGCTTGTTTTCTCTCAGAAGTGATTCTCTTCCAAGCCATCAGTATTAAAAGATGGGTGGGAGGAAAAAAATAAGAGAAGCTGATCTAAATATTAAATATATCTTTAATAGCTGACTTTCACAAGTCCTTTATCCCAGATCGTTTCCTCCATTAGCACCTACAAGAGTTGATTAAGTATGAGACAGATGTGCCGGATTCATCAACACTGACATATTTTTTTTCAGATTGTATGTACCTCCAAAAAGAGATTGTTGCCATTTGTTATTAAAACCTTCTTAACTACACCTCCTAGGAGCAAAAAATAACTTTGTTTTTTTAAACCCAATAGCTTTTCTTGCCCTTGATAGCACAATCAACAAATTAACAGTGATCTCGTAATTTATTCCTCCAATGTTCATTTTATTTATAATCCAAAAGCAATTAAATTCTCTTTTATGCCACATTGTCCTGGTGACAGATGTGTGGTTACCACTCAGACGTTTGATGGCTGACATAAATCATCCTGCGATCAAAGTGTCTGTTGACTTGAGAGTCTGTATTTGCAGCAGATGCCTCCACATACAGAGTGACAAGAAAATTCTTCATGGGAGTCTCATTTCAGTTAACCACCTTGCTTCACTCTGACTTTGTAATCTGACAGCTTGGTTATTTTATGACAGCCAGGATTCTTCAAATGTATATTTACAAAGCTACCAAATGTGTCACTTTATCACATACCAAATCATACCTTTGATATAAACGAAGTACATTAAAATTTATAGGGGCACAGTGCTTAAGGAGCAAGAATAGATAGTGCATTTAACAATTTGACAAATTTATCCCCAAATGTTGGAGGAACTGCAGGATTTTATTTTACAATTTTGCTAAGAGCAATACCCACACATGTAATAATTTCCTTTTCTCCCAGTCCCCTCACCACTGTCTCTCACAGTAGCTATAAATTAGTTTGCAGTGGGAGCCAGGAGTCTTTGACTGCAATTAAACCAGCCGAGTCCCGGACTAGAGCTATACAACTTGTCTATTCTACTAAATTGTGAGGAAACCTCTGGTGTAGTTTTAGCCATCCCAACTAGTTCAAGAGGTTTAGTTCAGAAAACATTGGCTACCCTTTATTGAAGGGAAGGAGATTTTTAACATTGCATTTACAGCCAGATGGTGACAGCTAGTCTCACTGTTGGCCAGAGAATGATCTCAGGCACTGTTTCATTTATTAGTATATAAAAAAAAAAATAAGTCTGCATAAAATTACAGTCTAAATAAGACAGAGTTAGGGGATGAGATTGAATTTTCCAAAGCAAGGTTTTGGCCCTGGCCATTTCATGCAGCGTCAGGTGATGACCATTTGCCAGGGACCATTCTTAGTCAACAATATGGATGAGCCCATGATTCCTTCAGTCTATAGAGTCTTTCAGGAGCTGTTATGCCTTCAATACCCCGTTATGCCTTCATAATGTGTTTCAGGATAGATGTAACCTCCATACCTTTTTAGTGTGACATGACACAGCCTCATTTTGTTTGGGACCAAGTGCTGTGAAATGTAGATAGATGTTAATTATACCACTTTGGCTTCAGAGTAAGATAGTGATCCCAACTCCTGTCTTATTTGATAGTATGGATCTGTAGTACAGCTACAGATCCCTGCTGCAGCGAACCTGCACCCCCATACAGGCTGAGGTGGCAATGGGATAACAGGTAAGGGAAAGGCAGAAATGAAATAATAAATTTTTTCTACTACTGATGGCTGAAGAGACGATTGAGTCAGAGATAGAAATCCCCTCAAGCTATTGTTTCTAATAAATATATCAACAGTCAATCACTCGGTTATTTACCTTCTTATCAACCCATATGGGATGCACCTTCTGGGTTAGACCATGTGGTGGAAGTGTGATAGCTTTTAGAAGGATCACACCAGGCTGACACATTACCTGGTGTCAAACAGGTAATTAGCTGGATCTAATTTGTAGCTGGAGAGATGCAGTGAGTAAAAGCCAGCACCATTCATAGCAGGAGCCTGAAATTCAACTTCAGTATTGGTCTCAACAGAGGCTTGGTGTTCTTTGGACTTTTGGGGGACCCGACTGATTTCTGCTCAGGGAATTGTAGTTGTGATTTAGTTTATGTGCTCCCTCCAGGCCATGAAGGGGAAGAAAATTGCTTCAGATTACTCTGCAGTGTGGCCTCTCTAGATGTTTCATGTTGATTCAGAGAATTAAGTGCTGTGTACTCATTTCTTCTTTCTTAGTTGAATGAATAATAAGCATTTCTCTGGTTCTCTTTCCTCTTTATTTCCAAAGTACCATTAAAGGAAGGCATTACAATTTGCTGTTAGCTTGATTCTTTAGTGAAAAACCAGCTTGGACCACAATGGGAATGATTTAAGGGCTTTCATCAATACATGGGGCAGGTGTTTGTTGCAGAACCTAGCCTGACATGTTAGCCTATTTCTTGTAATATTTAAAGTCTTGGAGTTAACTCCCCAGAAAGAAAAAATCTGGGCATGATACTATCCCCTTGGGGAAGTTAATGACATCAGAATTTTATTTTGGGTTATTTCTGGAAGGGCATTAGATTGCAATTGGGCTTCTGAATTCTCAGTTGGATCAGGATCAAGAACTTATTAAAACTGGGGAATGTTGATATCATCTTTTCTGTAGTACTTCTATACATATAAAACACTTCACAATTCATTACAAGATTTACCCTTTCAATTTCTAGTTCCATTGTGATTGTGTCGTGCTGTAGAATAGGAACATCATTCCTCTTATTCCTTTCTATGGATAATTAATTCATACTAGTAGAGAGAGAAGGATTTACACAAAGTGGAAAAGTCTAGCTTGAAATAAAGAATCATTCTGTCCAGTGGAATGGGTTTAAATATTTTTTTCTTGTACCTGTGGGAACAGGCAATACAAAAATATAAACCTAACTGAAGATTTTCAACATAGCCATTACCCAGTGCATTAGCTCTCAAGGGCTTTTGGTTTGTTTGTGGAAATTCTTTAAACTTTCTTTATAAAAAACAGATCTCCAGAAAAAGAACGTTTTTCTCTCTTAAAAACCCACTTAACAAGTGATAAAGGAAAAACTAAAGAAAGTACTATATATGTAAAATAATTTCACGCTACTGAAATACAACCATTTCTGGGGTTAAGGGCAGGGTGAAATATTTATACACTCCACACTGCATTGTCCTAATGTATGAATGTATCTCACTTCAGCGCTGTCTCCATTAACACTTCCCACTTACTTTAACCTCAGTGAGAGGGTGTTAAAATGATGAAAATTGTTCCCTTTAAAAATGATGAGAAGAAACACTGAAATCAAAGTTTTATCCATTGGTTTTGGTAATATTATTTAGTACTTGAAGGGTACACTCCAAATATTTGCAGGCTGTAGCCTATTTCTTTAGGTAGTTGCTTTCATGTTGCTACCACTTTATAGATACTTTTAGGTAATACCCGGACACTCACATCCCAATCACAGCTTGTAAAAACTCTGGTAATGACACACTTATTCACCTGAAAAACTCATTTTCTACGGGGTTTTCATGACCCCCACATCCTTTTGTGAGAGCAGAATTAATATCACAGCAAACACCTTTGTTTGTTCCTCTCTGCATTAATGTCCAACAATGGATGCATGAAGAAAACACAACTTTACATAATCTAAATCCATAAGGGAGACATGTGGAAGCAGACACACTGTACTAATATGTGATACCAATTTTGTTTCAAAACAAAGCGTGACCATTGCATGTTCTCATTACTCTGCTATGTTCAAGGTCTCAGACTGAACCCCGTCTTCTGTCTGCACAGAGATCATCAGCCTCCCATAAGGCACAGTTTCCCCTTTTTGTGAGAAGAAATATACTGTATTGTAGGATGTCTCAAGAGAATTTCTAGGGTTTGATTGTTTGTGGGGTTTTTTCCCCACTTTTTTTCACCATCACTATAAATAACCTAGCTTGCAGAAGTGCTGGGTAATCCAAACTAGTATTGAAGTTGTGGGGTTGGTGGAAATTCAACAATTTTGAAACTGAAAAATCATAATCCATACCTCTCCCTCTATCGCTTATTGCTTTGGTTTTCTGAATTTACTGGGCATTTGCAAAGCTGCTGAATGGCTTGCACCGGAGAAGCATGATAGCTTCAGCAGTTGCAGAGAACAGTAGGTCCTCAGCCTGCCCCTGATCCCTGAGCCAAAGAGGCTATTTTCCACTTGACTGAGTTTTGTAGAGATTGGAAGGTGTTTCAAATTAAATTAGTTCTGGTTTGTGATGGCATTTGGCACTTTAGTAAATAAGGTATCACAAATCTGCTTAATTCTCTTTTTCTCTTGCTGAGGCCAAACCATCATCAGAAGAAACTGTTCTGCTCGTATTGGTGCATTCAGTGCTGCTGGATGTAATGTGGGTGACTCTATATCTGATGTTCAGGAGCTTTGTTCACTGCATCTGCTGTTCCAACTGGAGAAAATGAATTCAAATAGAGCTGTTGGAGTTGATGGTTTCAGAGACAGATAAATATAGCTTCTGCATTGCTATATCTGTCTGCTAATGCCGTCTTTAATTCATCTTTGTCCTCAGCTGATTAATCCAGAGACAGGGCAGTGAAAATTAACTCCCCATTACACTGCATTTGAACTCACTTACAGCTTTCATATTTGTTTACTGACCTCTAGATCAAGGACTTCATAAACTTTTGAAAGGAACAAATAAGCAGTCATGGCTGAACATTTGAAATGCCTGTATCAGAATTAATGCAGGATAACATTTAGAATAGGGGACTACAAATTTTCTGCCACTGATTTTCCATGCAGCAGATCATCATTGTCGCATGGCTCCATATCTCCACTGCTATATAGTGCTAACGATGGCTGCATACTCAGAAAGAGTGAATAAATATACTTTGTCTAAAATTCTGTGATCCTTCAGTGACTTAGAAACTCTGGTGGTGTTCTTGTAGCTTCACAATGGTTACTGTTCAGCTTTGATTCAGATGAGTACTTGAAAGATGGGAACTCTACTGAAAAAGCTGTGAGGTGTTAGCATTTGCAAAATTACAGTTCCCTGATTGTGTTTAGCTAGGAGGTGTAATGCAGATCATAGGATCATAGAATCATAGAATCTTAGAATCATAGAATCATAGACTGGTTTGGGTTGGAAGATACCTCCAACTGCCCTGCCATGGGCAGGGACACCTCCCACTAGACCAGGTTACTCAAAGCCCCATCCAGCCTGGTCTTAAACACTTCCAGGTGTGGGGCATCCACGACTTCCCTGGCAACTATTCCAGTGACTCACCACCCTCACTGTAAAGAATGTCTTTCTAATATCTAGTCTAAATCTCCCCTCTTCCAATTTAAAACTGTTGTCCCTTGTCCTTTCATTACACTTCCTGACACCACAGAGTCCTTCTCCACTCTTCTGTAGGCTCCCTTCAGATATTGAAAGGCCTCTATAAGGTCTCCCTGGAGCCTTCTCTTCTCCAGGCTGAACCACCCCAGCTCTCTCAGCCTGTCCTCATAGGGGAGGTGCTCCATCCTTCTCATCATCTTTGTGTCCCTCCGCTGGACCCGTTCCAACAGATCCATGTCCTTCCTGTGTTGAGGACTCCAGAGTTGGACACAGTACTCCAAGTGGGGTCTCATGAGCACAGAGTAGAGGGGCAGAATTATCTCCCATGACCTGCTGACCCCACTTCTCTTGATGCAGCCCAGGATGCGGTTGACTTTTCTGAGCCAGTGCACATTTCCAGCTCATGTTGAACTTCTCATCTGCCAAGAACCCCAAGTCCTTCTCCTCAGGGCTACTTTCCAGACATTCTCCACCCAACCTGTATTTGTGCCTGGGACTGCCACATCCCAGGTGCAGAACCCTGCACTTTGCTTGGTTAAACTTCATGCAATTTGCATGAGCCCACCTCTCAAGCCTGTCCAAGTCCCTCTGGATGGCATCCCTTCCCTCCAGTGTGTCAACTGCGCCACCGAGTTTGGTGGCAAACATACTGAGAGTGCACTCTACCTCACTGTCCATGTCTCCCACAAAAATGTTTAACAGCACTGGCCCCACTACGGACCCCAAGGAACACCACTCATCACTGGCCACCAATTGGACATGGAGCCATTGACCATAACCCTTTGAATGCATCCAGCCAGCCAGCTCCTTATCCATCGAATCCATGACTTTCCAATTTTGAGACCAGGATGTCATGGGGGACAGTGTTGAACACTTTGCACAAGTTCAGGTAGATGACATCTGTTGCTCTGCCCTTATCCACCAAGTGTGTGGCCACCAAATTTGTCAGGCACAATTTGCCCTCGGTGAAGCCATGTTTGCTGTCTCCAATGACCTCCTTATTTTCTATGTGCCTTATCAGAGATTCAAGGAGGATCTGCTCTATAATCTTGCCAAGAACAGAGATAAGACTGACTGGTCTATAGTTCCCTGTGTCTTCTTTTTTCCCTTTTTTGAATATTGGGGTTATGTTCCCCTTTTTCCAGTCATCAGGAACTTCTCCAGACTGCCATGATTTCTCAAATATGATGGAAAGCGGCTTAGCAAATTCATCTGCCAGCTCCCTCAGGACCCATGGATGGATTTTGACAGGTCCCGTGGACATATGCACCTTCAGGTTCCTTAAGGGATCTCAAACCTGATCTCATACTATGGGCAGTTCTTCATTTGCAGAGCCGCTGTTTTTGCCTTCTGTGACTTGGGCAGTGTGGTTTGAGCCCTTGCAGGTGAAGACTGAGGCAAAGAAGTGGTTCAGTAGCTCAGCCTTATCCATATCCTGGGTGGCCAGGTCTCCCGTTTCCTTTCGGAGAGGGCCCACAACTTCCCTAGTCTTGCCTTTGTTCCTGACATATCTGTAGAAGTTTTTCTTATTTTCTTTGATGTTCTTGGCTAGATTTAGTTCTGCCTGGGCTTTCGCTTGCCTGATCTTGTTCCTGACAACTCAGATCACTTCTCTGTATTTTGCCCATTCTACCTGTCCTTGCTTCCACCCTCTATAGGCCTCCTTTTTGGTCCTGAGCTTGTCAAGCAGTTCCTTATTCATCCACGCAGGCCTGCTGGCTATTTTGCCTGACTTCTTCTTTTTTGGGATGCACCTCTCCTGAGCTTGGAGGAGGCAATCCTTGAATGCCAACCATCCCTTTAGGGCCCCTCTCCCTTCCAGTTCTTTTTCCCATGCTAGCCTCCCAATCAGATCTCTCAGGAGACCAACGTCTGCTCTTCTGAAGCCCAGGATAGCAAGCTTAATGCGCACCCTCCTCACTGCCCTATGAATCTTGAATTCTACCATTTCACGATCACTGCAGCCAAGGCTACCCTTGAACTTGACATTCCCCACCATCCCCTCCTTGTTGGTAAGGACAAGGTCCAGCATGGCTCCTTTCCACGTTGGTTTCTCAATCATTTGAGGAAGAAAGTTATCATTGATGCATTCCAAGAACTTTCTGGATTTCTTGTGCCCTGATATTCAGGTGTTTGAAGTCCTGCATGAGGACCAGAGTGTGCGAGTGCATCTATCTGTCTATAGAGGGCCTCATCCTCTTTGTCACCCTGATCTGGTGGTCTGTAGCAGGTCCCAATTGTAACATCACTTGCCCCTGTGGTCCCTTTAATCCTGACCTATAAGCTCTCCATCAGGTCTTCATCCATCCCCAGGTGGAGCTCCACACTCTCCAGCTGGTCGTTGACATAGAGGGCAACTTCCCCTCCCCATCTTCCCATCCTGTCTTTCTTGAAGAGTCTGTAACCCTCCATTCCAACACTTCAGTTATAAGAGCCATCCTACCACATCTCAGTAATGCCAAAAAGGTTGTAGCCCTGGAAGCATGCAGACATCTGTAACTCCTCTTGCTTGTTCCCCATGTTGCGTGCATTTGTGTAAAGACACTTCAGTTGGGTGCCTAATGGAGCTGACTTACTGACTGGAATGGCTCCATTTCCTTTGTGTTGCTCTTCAGGTGGCCTTCCTTCATGGTGTTTTGTCTGTGATTCCCATATTCCCTTTACTTCAGGAGCCTCATGGACAGGTCTGATGTTATCACTCCCCTTCCCCTTCACATCTAGTTTAAAGACCTGTCAATCAACTCAAGATTTTCTTGAGTATTTCAGAATATGTCCTTGCTGTCCTGGTAGTGGCTACAAAAATGCAGATTTCCCTATAGGGAAAATGTTCTCCATAGCAAATAACCCAGCCTCTTGGGGAGTGATGGTAACTTTCAGTTAAGAACCAATACCAGCAGAACAGTTTCTTCTGATGCTGGTTTGGCCCCAGCAAGAGAAAAAGAGTGACTAGCCAGAGCTACAGCTAATAAATTCCAGACTATTTCTGATGATAAACATTATGCCCAGAGTGAGAGAATATGGGATATCTCATTTATTCCAGCCTAGTAACACTTGGCAAATGTGGCTTCCAGCATATTTTATAATTATAATAGCGGTGGGCCAAGTCTTCCCTTTCCCAGCACGTGAGGGAGAGCATTTCAGTCCCGGTCTTCTTGGGAGCAATGCCACACAGGCTTTAGAGCTGTGCACAAGACTTCAGTGAGGACCATGAGCATTGTGCAGGTACAAGGACTGTTAATGCCGCAGCTTGAGCTGCTTTTGCAAGGCAAGGCTCAGAATAAGCACTCAAAAATCAAAGCAGAATCATAATTGCCTGAAGTGGAGATTCCCTTCCACTCTTTTGTCCCACAGGAGAACTGAGTTACATTCCTGTACACTTCTGTGTTGCACGAAAGTTATGCGTATATTTTTAGTTGACTGAAGAAGTCTCTGAAGCCTGTCCTCTAATGGTGAACAATTGGTAAGTCAAGTCGAAGATCAAATGTTCATGTTACATGTAACGCTCCAGCCCCTATATGTAACACCTTCATATATGAATAAGTAGAAATAAAAATGTGAAAAGAGATGCATACTATTCTGGCTGACCGCACCAAGGCATATTTAGAGTGTTCTCTCAGGCAGCTGCAGTATTTCAGATATAAATATAATGTAAGAATATACAAACTGGTCAGACCAAAGCTGCATCTGACTCAATATTCTGTCACCTAATTAGCTATTGGGACATATCTGGGAGAGAGTCATATATTCACATGACTTGCAGAAAATTCCATGCCAGTGTAAGACATACATTAATTACATTCCTTCTGCTGTTTGCTCCCTGCTTCTTTCCATTAGCAAATTGTGCACTACAGGATTGTCCACCACCAGCTGAAGATCACTGGGTTACCTTCTACAAAGTAGTCAGCACAAAGGAGTCAAATGCTTCTAAACTGTTACAGCTTCACCTTCCAAAACAAATCTGCTCATATAGAATCATGGAATGGTTTGGGTTGAAAAAGACCTTTAAAGGTCATTTAGTCCACTTCCCCCTGACATGAGCAGGGACATCTTCAAGTAGATCAGGTTGCTCACAGCTCCAACCTGACCATATCTTCAGCATCCTTCAGTATATCTGAAGATATTCTCCAAAACATAAAGAACTCCTTATCTCCTTGACCTGAAAAGTGTGGCACTTGAGGCATGGACTCCGTTAAGTGGTGAAGTGAAGGTGTTTATTGTTTCACTTTTCCAGCATATATAGTTTCTGTTTTTTGATCATGCGTTGTGATCTTTACACAGATAGGTTACAAATGGATGTCCATACACCATTGTGAGCAATACAACTGGCTACATTTAAATGTTCATTCTGCCTAGCTAACAAAACATTACTATTTTGGTACACTGCTATCTGTTTGCTGCATTTCATACCACACACACATCAACATATAAGGATGTTGTTTTACTGATCTCAAGGCCTCCTTCCCATCAGTACAAGAACACCTGCTGAGCTCTCACTCAGCAGCGTGTCTCCAACTTTCTCATTTCCACAGAAGAGATCCTCAAAAAACCCTGGACTCAAACATGTGTATTTCATGAAAAATAACTGTCATCCAGAAGTAGAGGATTCAAATTCTGGCTTGTAATGTGTTGTGATAACACGTGTCATTTGTGTGTGAGAATAGGAGTCTGCAGTTAATACAAATCAGGAATAAGTTCTCAAAATCAGCAGAGGATAATGCTTAGAAGTCAAAATAAGCAATCTGGCAAAGAAGCAATATGCTAGGTCAGGCAGTTTGGTGATGAATGCTGAATAAATAGGAGTCTGCAAAATGGTTTTGCAAGGAGGTGAGGAAACAGGGAGGTTAGCAGAATTTAGCAGCATTCAGATTTAAATGTTATTCTGGTCTAAGTTTGAAGACTCTCCAGGCAGAAAAAGCCCCACCAAACTATCGTGTGGTAATTGCTTTTTTCTCTGAGATACTGTTTATAATAAGAACCATAGAAATTTTTCAAATAGTTCTGGACTTTTAACAAGAAAACTAATACAGTACCAAAATCAAGAGATAGCAAGGAGATTGAAAGGTATTTTAAGAAAGCTATAGAATATTAAAGTTCTGTAAGTTTGCCAGAAACATAATTCATAGTACCACCAAGGGAAAAGGATAGTATTAAATTGTACATTTTATATAAATCCCTAAGTTTGGAACAAACCCCATGCCTCCTTTATCAAGTTTAATGTATTTTGTAAGATGAAATAAAAAATTTATGTTCTGTATGGAAGAAGTAAGGGTCCTCAGCGAATGATCTTAAATTATTTCCTATTTGAATGCGTTCATTTTACTGAGAAAGTTCCATCAAACCTTCAATTAGGCTTAAATTTTACATCTTAAAAGTAAGTAATTTGACAGTGACCTCCTCCAAACACATTGATCCAAGTTGACGGAACAGAGAATGAAATGTTAAAAATAAAAAGCATTTTCATTTCAGTCATGGGATTTTAGGTTTAGTGTGAAAGGCTGGGGCAAGCAAAGACGATTAAAAAGATGATGTTTTCATTTTTCCTCTCTCAAAGAAGTTTCTAATGATAGAGGTTCAATTAGTTAATGTTTGTACAGTACTTCGATAAATGTAAAGTGCTCTTCTTGACTTGATCCAATTCTTAAGAAATTCGACAGTGGACTTTGCATTGACTTCTGTGAGAGATGAGCTGCACTGCCAGAGTCAGGCTTTCTGAACTGATAAAGAGGAGACTTTGAAGTGCTTAGAGCTGTAAAGCAGATTTTCAAACACACTGATGTCTTCATTTCTCATTTTGTCTGTGATGAAACCCCAGTCTCTCAGAAACAGTGAGAGACTGTTTAAACTTTTCAGTTTAAAGTCTCCCATTCTTATCAATATGGCCTTTCTTATTTCTTGATGCATATCTTTGTATGTTGCTGCATTAAAACATCCCTGGTGAAAAGCTATGAAACAATCTAAACTTACAAATCCTTTTCCTGTGGGATTTAACAGACTGTGCCTCCTGTTAGTGTCATAAGCAGTGGTTTTATAGTTTCTTTAAAAATGAGATGAAAATATTGAAAAAAATTGTTTTATACTGTTTTCTGCAGAATCCCATTAAAGTGATTCGTTGATAAAAGCTGCTTTTTGAGATCTATTGGATCATTTACAGTCCACTATGGTAGAGCTTTTTCACATTACTGTACAATTTTTTTATGTTTAAGGTAAATATTCAATATGGTCTGATCAATACAGATCTATTTGCTAGTCACACTTAGAGTTTCATCAAGGACAACATCCAAGCTTGACTGAAAGGTGTGTTTTTCCACAAAACTTGGTTTCTGGACATTACTGATATTTCTGTTATTAATTTTTATTTTTTTTTAAATTAATCTGTATTCCTTTTCACCATTTTTCTCTTCAAATTCTCACACAAAGTTTCCAAGTCAGACTTTCCACCTTATCCCAGTCATTTTGCTTGCCCATTTTTAGTACTATACTAGATTGGTACTTGAAATTCTAAGGTGTGTTCAATTTTCTATGTGAAATATGTTAAAACAGTTTTCTAAAAATGTCTACACAGAGAAAGGTGACATTAATTTTGTCTTTGAGGTGCACTTCAGGTTTGCAACTATAATTATGAGAATGAAATGTAAATTTCTTAAAAGAAATAGAATCACAGAATCAAGAATCATAGAATGGTTTGGGTTGGAAGGGAACGTTAAAGGTCCTCTAGTCCAACACCCCTGCCATAGCAAGGGTGTTGGATCAAGTTGTTCAGAGGCCTGTCATACCTGGCCTGGATTGTTTCCAGTGCTGGGGCATCTACCATCTCTCTTGGCAACCTGGGCCAGTGTTTCACCATCCTTATTTTAAAAAAAATCTCCTTTCTATCTAGTCTAAATATTCTGTCTTTTAGTTTAAAACTATTACCCCTTATCCAATCTCAGAAAAAAAGACATGCTTTTAACACTAGGGTAGTAATAGAGAAAAGTCTAAACATTTTTGTTTCTAAAATACAAATCGATAAATTTGAATCTGGGGAGAAAAGAATCAGTATCATGAGAATATTACTACTGGTGAGGATTCAGATCAAGATGCTGATCAAAAATTCAGTCAATTATAGATCACAGAATTGCTTTTTAGTATTTCTCATGTCAGTGCTCTGGTCTGTAGAAAATTCAATGTTCCAGACTCCTTAATTCATCATTAACTTGTCTCTTGGGAATCACTGCTGCTTCTAAATCAAATCTATTTGATTTGAGGACAGATTGCATCATCCCTGAAAACATGTAGCAAATAATTTACTGGGCAGCACTTTAATGTGTGTTTGATTTGCACTTTTTAAGGGGTTAGGGAGTTAACTACTCATACCACTTACAAATGGAGCTTTTTGTCTTCTACTTCTAACAGGTGAGATTTGGGAATTGTTTCTTTTTGAACCTGCATAGAGCTCAGGGACCATAACCAATGCACACGACTAGGCATTGGGCTGTAGCTTTTCCATTGAGAGACACACCAAGAAGACACTGAAATTTGGTTCAATCCTGAAATGTTAAATGAGAAAATGTCACGTTAAGCTATTTCTCTTACATTTTAATTTTATTGACAACAAGACATCCTAAAATGAGACTCCATTTTAAATTTTCTGTTTATCAGAGCGAGGAAGTGACACAAAGAGTTTTTTTTCATTATTTTTGAATCCAGAAAAGAAATACAAGGTGCTATGAAATCATGCTATGTCTTATGGGTGTTTCAACATGTTTGGATGCTTGTGAAAAAAAAATTGTCATTTTAACTTAGATTCATCTGAGTACTGCAGAATGAAATAAATGAAAGACAAAATTACAAATAACACAAACAAAATTGAAAAATGACAAAATTTAGTGTTTAATATTTTCATTTCCTCTTTCAGAATAAAAATGAACACCTATCAGGTGAGATAAGTTAACAGGTTTAAGCAAACATAAGGAAGTGCATTATTGTTCAGTACCTTATTAAATGCCGCAACTCATTGGAACAGACATTATAGCAACTAAAAATGATGAGAGATTTAAAAAGGAATTAAGCAAACAGGAAAAAAAATGGATATTGCTGAATAATGCAATGACCTAGGTACGTTCTTTCCTTGAACCTGAAGCTTAAATGGAATGGTATAGAAGTGACAGTCTCAACTTTTTCTTTTTCTCCCTTCTTTCCCTTTCCCTTTCCCTTTCCCTTTCCCTTTCCCTTTCCCTTTCCCTTTCCCTTTCCCTTGCCCTTTCCCTTTCCCTTTCCCTTTCCCTTTTTTTCCTTTTTTTTCTTTTTCTTTTTCCTTTCTTTTTCCTTTTCTTTTTCCTTTCCTTTCCATTCCACCTTCCCTTTTCCCATCTTTACTTTCTGTGAACTATAGGTAACTTTAAGTGACTAAATCGGAAGTCCTTGGCTTGAGTGCCAGTATTTTTTACAAGAAGATGGAATTTTCATGAATTCTGTCACCTAAAGGAACTTCCTTGAGCAGCCATCATGATTACATTCATCTTATTATAAGTCAAGGAACAAGGCAACAAAGAATAATATTTTTAAGAGCCATTTTTAATTCCAAATACTAAAGATTGTCACAAAATTGGGAAAATACATATATGCATAAAAAAGAAGTTTAGTGCTTAGATTTTTTCCATACCAAGAATCTCATCCAGAATACCCGGGGGTGAATGTGATGTTACATTTTATATTTTCTGTTATTTTAAGAAACCACATAGAACAGCTGTTTTGGTTTGTTTTTTTTTTTGTTTCATTGCTTGATTGTTAATCTGGAGTGACATGATTGCAAATTATTGAAAGAGCAGCTGGGAATTACTAACATTTAATTGTAATTTCAGGCCTTGATAACTTGTCAGTAATGACTGGCTTTAGTCTTTTAGTCATTCTTTGAAGTCAATTTTAAATTTTTAAAATATATTTATTCTAGTTTAAAATTCCCATTGAAAGGTTTAGATCTACAGGATTGTTTGTGGAGTTCAGATGTTGGTCTTTAGTTCCAGTGTCTAGAGGCATCCTCCAACTGAAAGGGGTTGTGGCTGGCCTATCACCAGCCCTTTCCATGACTCAGTGCATGATGGAGGAGACTGAAAGTATTTTGGTTTTCAGACTGTCTTTGATTAAACAGAGGGGCTTAATTGTGAAGTGCATGAAGGGCCCTGAATATCTGGTGCTCTTGTATATCTCTCCGCCCTTACACCTTGACTATACACAGAGCTGGTGGAGACCAGTGACAGGGCGTTGGTACATGCCAGCATGGAGCAGTCTTCTTTTCTCCTCTCTCTTCTGTGATGTTAGTCCTTCCTTCTTTTACCTTTATTCTTGTGACTGTAGATGCAGCATCAGAGAAAGTGGGCTAATGACGGGTTGACAGTAGCCTCTCACAGCACAGGATGAGGGGAAAAACAAAGGCCCTTTATGGCTTAGGACAACCTAAAGGAGCAAGTGGGATGAATATATAAACAGAAAATATTAAAGTTAAGTTTCTCTGTTGAGTGAATTACCATAGGTGTTTGTCAAAGGCCTAATTCTCATCTCACCTGGACTGGTTCACCAATACCAACTTAATAATGTGCTATTCTGAGAGCAGTAGCCTGCTGAGATAAGCAAAAGTAACATGCAGTATTTACATTTACAGTCCTGAATTTCCCATTAAAATATTGTAGTACACTGTAGAAATGTGGATGTGCTTACTGTGCAGATTTCCATAAAATTATTTCCCTGCTCAGTTGGAATACTGTGTAAATTGACTGAAGACATCGTGTGAGACCAAAAAATACACTAATATTTTCTTCCTCAAAATGCAGCAAATAGATTTCAATATTGCTTTTGGAGGTTATTTTCTCTTTGGGGTACATAGTAACATGAAATGGTTTAAGTTCTTTTGTTTCTGAATGTCCTTCAACTTGTTAATTTCAAGGCCCCACTGTTCACTGTGATTCATTGCAGCAGTGAATAACGAATGTCACTAAAATAGTGAGATCGCTTGAGCTACTTTAGAAATTAATGGACTGACTGTGATATACTGGAGCCTCTTTCATGCATCTATAATTGGAGTGCCAATTTATTTCCAATCATTTCAAGCACTGTAATTATAGTGCATCATTGTTGCCTGCTTAGCATTCATATGGGAAACTGGCACAATAATGTTGGCAGGAGGCTACATATTTTACAACTGAAATGAATGGTAAAAATGAGAGGTAATATACAAAGGAACAGAACTTTAGATTTTGTTTAGAGGTTTTGTTCTAGATAACAGGAAATGGGGTCATGGTAGAATAATATGGAACAAACTCACCTTCATAAAATTTTGATAAAAATGTTTTCCAAATAAACTATAAATCAGTGAGGGAGGAGAAAAAAAGATAAATCTAATGTTTTAAATAAAAATATCATAGTCTATAATATCCAGTGTTATATTTACATTTCAGCTGGAGAAAGAGGTCAATTTATTTGCCAGGATAAAAAAAAAAAAAGCTGCAAGATTTTTTTCTTGTTTACAGTAGTAAAATTGGGAATCACAGAGGTTGGAAGGGACCTCAAAGTCTACAGTCTCCAGACCTCAAAGCAGTGTCAGATAGAGCATATTTGTCAGGGCTATGTCTCAGGTCCATGGCCTTGAAAACCTCAAAGCAGGATCAGATAGAGCAGGTTTCTGAGGACTGTATCTAGTCTTCAGAATCCGCAACTAAATGGACACTCCATAACAACTTGGGACAACCTATTCTAGTTCTCATCCACCCTTAGAGTAAAACATACTTTTCTTGTGTTGGAAAATGATCTTCTGTATTTCAGTTTGTGTCCCTTGCCTTTTGTCAAATTATTGGGTACTACTGAGAGGAGTCTGTCTCCATATTTACACCCTCACATCAAATACTTGTAAACACTGAGGAGATAACATCCCAAGGACTGTCTTCTCCAAGATAAAGAGTCTGAGCTCTCTCAGCCTCTTTCTGCTTCAGATGTTCCTTCCATGTTAATCACCTTTAGGGCCCTTTGCTGGACTCATTCAAGTATGTCGAAGTCTTTCTTGTATCGGGCAACCCAGCACTGGACATAGGGCCTCACATGTGTCTCTCCAGTGAGGGAGAAGAGGGGAAAGATCACCTCCCTTAGCAATGGTCTTCCTAATGCCCTGGATTCTCAGGATGCTGTTGGCCTTTGCCAAAAGGGTACATTGCTGTCTTGTCATCAACTTATTTTCCACAGGTTCCCTAGGTCCTTTTCTGCAAAGCTGCTTTCCAGTCAGTCAGGCCCCAACCCATATTAGTGCATGGCGTTACTCCTGCCCAGGAGCAGTTGGTAATTCTCCTTGTTGAACTCCATGAGGTTCCTGTCAGCCCAGTTCTCCTTGTTGACAGCACGCTTCCTTCATTTGTCTATGAGGATATTATAGGAGTCAGAGTGGAAAGCCTTGCTAAAATAAATAAAAAAAAAAATTCCTGCTTTATCCTCATCCATGAAGCTAGTCATCTCATTGTAGAAATCTATCATGCTGGAGAAGATGAATATTCCCAACAACATTCTTGTTCTGCGTTTCAGTCTGTGTCTACCCAAAAGTAGAAGGACCCCATAGCAATTCTTTTCTCTCCAGTCCTATTTAGAAGACTTTTTGCCACAATCAAATTGGCATGACTAAATCAGATCCCAACCACTACCTCAGTAGGGCTTTTCTGATGTCCTAAAGAAATTCTGACCTCAAACCATTCTTTTTCATTTGTGCTATTCCTTGTTTGTTTTCCTGCCTCATTTGCAACCATTGCTATTTTACAATTATTCTGCTAACACTACTTGCTATGAAAACTGCGTGCAAATTAAAGGAGTTCCCTGGTTTAGAGAAATCCTATCAGTACTTTTTCTGCTGTCGTGGTTTCAGCCAAAATCACTGCAACCGGACTGACAGATGGCCCTTCC
>BJBW01002343.1:0-87452 GCA_004320125.1 Scolopax mira
AGAAGGTCTCCCCTCAGTCTCCTTTTCTCCAGACTGAACACCCCCAGCTCCCTCAGCCTCTCCTCATAAGGCTTGTGCTCCAGACCCCTCACCAGCTCCATTGCCCTTCTCTGGACCTGCTCCAGCACCTCAATGTCTTTCTTGTGGAAGGGGGCCCAAAACTGGACACAGTACACGAGGTGGGGTCTCAACAGTGCCCAGTACAGGGGGACGATCACCTATATTGCTGCCAGTGATTATTCTACTGACAGTGATTGTTCCTACTTGTGATGTACAGTACAGCTGAATCAAACTGAAGATATTTTCACCCAGGTAGTGCTACCCCATATATGTGCCAAGCAAATGAAATAGGGAAGTGTGCTGCATTTTTCCATCTCTCTCAACAACGTATCTGAACCAGACTGTTGGCCACCGAAGGGATGTGTTCTGCAGCATGCCACCTCTGTGATGTATGCTTTCTTTTATTTATCTCTGTACTTTTTGTCGTATTTCAGCAATTTCGAACACCTGGGTAATTTTATATTGTTTTTGACATAACTGTATAAACTCTGGCAAAGTTGAATGGGCAAGTTATCTCTGATGGCATAGCCCGTGTTGATTAGGGTGGTACCACATCCCTTACATATCCACTGCAGACACCAGAAAAAGCTACATCTTCTGGGAATTTGGTCAGCTGCCCTTTGTGCTGAGTTGCTCTGGTGTAACCCAGCATAACCCTTGTGTAGTGCACCATCCCAGATGCTTTTTTGGAGGAGAAAACCATCAGGGTTGGAAACATGTTTGGAAGTTTCGTCTCATCTCAGTATGATCTTGAGAGAGACATTTTTATGTTTGTTGTCTTGTCCTTTGTGGGCTGAGACCATCGGGCTTGAAGAGGTGTCGTCTTCTCAACAAGTGAAAGAGTATTGAAAATGTGAGGAGCCAAAACATGATAAAATTTAAAACACAGGGCACCCATCATGTTTGCAAGGCACATGAGTGGGGGAAATGATGTCCAGTCAACTCATTTGTCTCTCTTGGCTTGGACATTTCCTCAGAGCCTCGTCTTTATTATGTGTCCCTTCCAACGCTGTCAGCTTCTGAGAGCTTGGAGAGTTTTCTATGCAGGAAGCCCAACAATCTTCAGCCAATTTTTACTTCTAGGTCTTAGTGTCCCATCCATCTCAGAAATCCAAAGGGCCCTGAAGGAGTGAGTCTCTGGAGATTAGCATGTGACAGATAAGTCCAGTTCCTCACTCTTACATTCATTACCTTTGGAAGACAGTGTAGAAGAAACTCTGTTTCATCTTACCCTTGAAAGGAAGATAAAACGCTGCAAAAGAAATAGAAGAGGCCATGGTGCTTTGGTACTTGAAGGTACCACACTGTGTTCCACACTGTCATGAACAGGATGGGGTCTTAGACACCCTGAAGGAAGTCAGCCCTTCTCAAAGCCATTTACTGAATCCTTCCTTTCCTACAGTCATCAAACAGGATTTCCATATCTGTTCTCTGTTAGGTCAGTGTAACATCTTGGAGGTTGGTTATTATTGTCGTTTTGTTTGGGTTGGGCTGAGTGTTTTTGAAACAAAACACTTCCCACTATGTGAGAAGCCCCTAAACATGAGCTCTCACTACAGTGCTGTGATTGAAGGGAAACAAGCAGTGTCTCTCCTGGAGTTTTGATTTTATTCTGAAGTACAATGCAGGATGCTGGAAGCAAAATATTAACAGAAGAGGCGTTCTCATCTGTCTGTTCTTGTAACGTTATTGATTGTCTCCTTCAACTGGCCTGGACATTATAACCACATTCCACTTCCTGCATAATACTTCCTGACATGCGAACAGCAGGTGGGAATCCAAGTATGTGCTTTGTAACTCTGTCTTAAACTTAGTGAAAAGTTATTAAACTTCAGATATTTTGGGGAAAGCGTTTCAGTCGCAATATGTTGGTATTTTGCAGTGCAATATCAGAAGTTTGTACTACAGTATCCTTAGGCAGAAATATAGAAAGGAGCCTCACAACGGCTGGTAGTTAATCTCATTCCTCCCCTCTCTTGGTCATACGTAGCTAGGCCATCTGAAAGCAAATCCAACACATGCATTATCCAACATGTACTTTCCTTGTACGTGGGGCTTCAAACCTTCTTGTACTCACATGCATCATGTTCATAGTGTGCTGATGAGTCCCCGGAGCCAGGGATGCGGGCTGGGAACAGTATTTGCCCCTGCAGCAAAACCTCCATTGAAAAACTGATTTAGGGCTTCAGGACTTGGCCTTAAGTATATAGATCTTGCCTTGGTACTGTTAGAGAGCCTGGCACAGTGGTGCCTGGGGTTTTAAATGAAACAACCCAAGAAGCAATCCTTCATAATCCTGTGGTGCAGGGGAATAAATAAGTGGATATTTGAAGCTGCCATTTCTCCTAGCAGGACTTAATATCTGAAGGTTATTTCAGAAATGTTTCCATTTTATCACTAGAAATTTTTGCTTTTTTTGTTCCTTGCTCCTTCCCTTCCCTCACCCTCCTCCCCACCTGAGGGACAGGCACATATGAATAGTATCATTCATAAGTGTTTCACCAGAATTCATTAGAGTGAGGCTGAAGGTTTCATTATTCTTTAAGGGTGCATTAATAAAACTGCTGTACGCTTGGGTATTTTAATACTATATGAATTATTCTGACAGTCAGTTTGCAAAGCCAACATATCAATCATTAAATTAAAAATGTAGTAATACAAATTAGTGTGATTCAGGAGCTGTAGAACATTTGGAACAATATGCTCTCTGTTTGGAAACTAATACAGAACTGTCCTTCAAATGAGAAAAGATAGCAAGCAGAGAAATGCAAAAAAATGCAGCGAATTTATCCAGCACTCCATAAAAACATCTGTTTCCACATATCAGATACTGTCCAGATCTCTTTTTTCCTTTTAGCAAATATCGTAGCAATCTTTAATGATCAACCATAATACTCATTTGTGGGATGAGAAGTCATTTGGAAGTTGTCTGACACGGTGCTTACATCTAAGGAAGAGGCAGCAGCACAGAAAAATCAAAACAGATGTCCCCACAATTACTGCTTTTGTTTGCATGACAGAAGATGCAACCAAATATGTTGCAAAAAACATATTGCTAACTCACTTCTTCATGAAGTAATGCCTCACACAAGGTTGCATCAGCCCTGTAAGCCTAATCTAGGCTGCCCTTGAGGGTTCTGGTGCTCTGGGGAGAGGTACTGTATATGCTCAATTTACGTGAGGAGAGAGAAATTATTTTACCCTTAATAAATGTGAGGGACTAGCTGCTTGCTTTTTCACTTCCTTGAGCAGAAAGTTCTTTTTAAGCATCTTTCTTTTCTTCCTCTGCTGATTCTGTGAAAACTGTGTGGCAGTGAATAACATGTTGAATGTTTGAAGTAGTCCAGTGAATGTGAGATAATGAAGTTGTGGCTAAGGTGCAGGACATTTTCAATGGCAAGCCTTTGCCTTTGGATTTTTCTCCTCTCTGAATTATGTTTCAGCCAAGCTGCTTTAAAGCAGCTTGCCCACGCTGCAGATAAAACCATGCTGTGCATAGCTAGGTCTGATGTGTTTATCCAGTGCAGGGTGCTTACCCCAGTTGTGTCCACACAGCATTCGTCCTGGTGCATCCAGTGTCAGCCCTGGTGCCTGTCAGCAGTAATTTTGGAGAATAGCATAGTGTGTATCAGCCCATTCCTGGCCTCTGGCTGCCTGCTCCCAGCCACCTTGCTTACTGGGGCTGGAACTGCAGCTCTCTTTTTCATATGTACTCCTCGGTGAAAATCCTGCCTTAATTCTATCACACAAGCACAGCCAAGAGTGCTAGCAGAAGAAAACAGGCTTTAAAAAAAAAACAAAACCCTGTTCACAGACAGGACAACATGTTAACGATCCATTATAACCTCACCACTTGCATGACGCGAGGAATCACGGTGTGTCTGACCTTTGCAGGTTTAACTGTGTGCAACCTTATGAACTCGTTAAAAATACCTGCAGTCTTAAGATATGAGATGCAACTTATTATTCAGGCTTTCTGCTAACCACAGATTTAAAATCCCTGGGTATTTCTCATCTCTGGTCCTTTCAGGGCTGTGATTTTGATGATGCCAGGGAGGATTGCAGAGGTAAAAGCTGTTTGTTCTTGTTTGCTCCTTATCTGTGCTATATAAGATGCATGAAATATCACAGTGGTGGAATAAAGGCAATAATCGTTTCTAATAATGAAACTGTTCTGAAATGGAAGACCTAGATTTCTTACCAAGATAGTGTGCTGAAGTATTTGCATAGTAACTGGGCTATAATTACAGATTCATCTCCTTTATGTCTCTTAGCTCTCAGGCTTAAGTAACCAGATCTTTAGAGCAGTCGCTCTTTTTCCTGGGAGGCTGGGTGTCAGGCAGCATATGTTAAGGCTGTGTACAGCGGTACACTGACTGTGAGTAATGACTGT
Source organism: Scolopax mira (assembly GCA_004320125.1). Lineage (NCBI taxonomy): Eukaryota > Metazoa > Chordata > Aves > Charadriiformes > Scolopacidae > Scolopax > Scolopax mira. The sequence continues at coordinate 4,454 of BJBW01002343.1, forward strand.
TGATAAACTGTTTACTGAAGCTGGCTGAAATTCAGGATTTATGTTTTGTGGGGTTTCTGATAGTTCAGAAACGTTTCCGTTTTCAAGCAGTAGAATCTACTGTTGGGATTCTTCAGAAATTTTAGTTTCTGGGATAAAAATTAGCTTAATTTTGACTTTATAAGTTTTGCAATTTTCATTCTGGATTTTTTCGTTGGATTTATATTTGATTAGTTTCATGAAACAGCAGTGGCCGTTGAAAATATACCAGCACAAAATAGTCAATGCTTTCTTTTTAATTTAAAAATCATTACCATCAGCTGTTACTTAGACCCCTCTGATAAAAAACTCTCATCTAACTTGCCGTATGATCAAAGAGCTCAGCCCTATGATACCAAGAGCTTGCCCGAGTGTTGTGATGTGGCAAAGCACTCACAGTCTCACACTTGTGATACAGAAGGTGTTGCCAAGCAATGCTGCTGCACAGACCTTTTTAGTTCCTTCTGATTGGCATGCTGGTACATTTTTAGTCCTGCTAGAAAGAATCTATTAACTTTTGGCTATACCAGATTCTAGTTAAAAGAATTTAGGCACCTCAAGTTAAGCTCTGTCCTGGATCTGGAGTTGCTCCTTGAGAACCAAGAGCTGGCTGTGAGCTGAAAATCCCAGAAGATGGGATTTTTGTGTACAAGAGTCTTTGCAGCCTGTGTGTCGATGACTTTATTCTCCCAGAGAAACCAACCTGCAAAGCTCAGATATTTTTCCCACTCTGCAGGGAGATTGCACAGAAAGGGGACAGTAGTATGAACTTGAGTATGAATTGAGAAATTCTGTGTCAAGGTGACTGGGGGGCTCATTCTTTCCTTTTAGGCGTGTGTCAGAACACGAACAAGCTCTCTGGAGAAACCAAGAACACTTTTGTTTCCTCCTTATAGTCTGAAGCTGTGTGTTTGTAAGTGGTGCAGAACTTGGTTACAAAGGAGACTCTATCCTGTTGTACTGTCTGTGCCTGTTACATTTTAAAATATTCCTGGATTTAGTTGCTTCATGCACCTGGAAACTTTGCGTCTCCTTAGTTTATATAAACTCATTATCACCACGTTAGTAAAGGTGTAATTCTTTTGCTGTTCTCTGTCTCTAGGCACCAGTTGTCTGTCTCTCTTCTTCAGTCTGTTATCAGGGCAAATAGCCTCCCTCCTGAAGAGTGTCTGCTTTGTTATTGATTATCTGTTCATTCCTGCTTGTAACAAACTTGACTTTTTCACAGGTGAGCTGAGATGATCTTGACAGGTCTCAGACGCTCAGTATTCTTCCCTCCTCAAGAGGAGAAATTCCACTGAAAGCAGAAATCTAGTGTGATTGCCATGTTTTAGCTCCAAAATTGAATTAATCTTTGTGTTTGTGGTTTTTTTATTTTTCTTTCACCGTAGACTTGGTGGTAGCAGCTTTGATTACATCTCATCCGTTCTGAGAGAGCATGCACTGCTAGAAAGTAATGAAATAGATAACTAGCCCTTCATTAAATGCTATGATTTGAAATAAGGCTGAGTGTCAGAATGTCATAACCAACGATGAACCAAAAAAGTGAGATGTTCGCTTGATGTATCTGCTCATTTTTTGGGGCAAAGCAGGGGGAGGTTATCCTATTGTGGCTGTAGCTGAAATAGCTTTGCCATATGTAACAAAAGATAATTTGGAAAAATGTCATGGATTTCATGTCTAAGATCTATTTAAAAAAGATGACAAGCTTTCCAAATCACTAATTAAACAATGCTGGAAACCAATGAAATGTCACAGAGTTTGAGAAAATGTGTATATTTTTTCTTGCTTAAAAGAGGTAAAGAAGAACAATCAGGGCACTAAAGGCAAATTGACCTGTTATTGATCCTATGTAAAATAACAAAACACTTGATTCAGGAGTTCATCAGCAAGGCTTGGCAGCTAAAAAATTAATTAATACTAGAACAATGACTTGGGAATACAGACCTTGTCAGACAGACACTTAGTACTGCGCTTTTTTTTTTTTTTTTTGGTTTGTGTGGGTTTTTTTAGTGGATCATGGGCAGGTTGATAAAGATAAATTAACTGACATTGTGTGTTTGAACTTCAGAATTTAGTACCGTATGACATTTTGATTTAAAAGCTTGGATTTAGCTGGGTATCTTTTAAAATTTGATTCATTGGTAATCTCAAAATGAAGTTGTGAAGAGAGAGAGAGATCAGTAAGCAATACTCTTTTTGTTGGGGTAGTAAGGGACTGAGTTGTGTCTAACATTTAATATTATCAGTGATTTCAATTGTCAATGTGATTATTTTTTTTTTCTCAAGGGTTGCAGCCTTTGCAAATATTGGTCGAGAAGTAAGAAAAGAGAAGACAAGTTGCTCTTATTGATTTATCTAAGTTTGTTAGTCACTTGATCACAGTTGCAAAGGGCTGTCTTCAATAAAACCAATGCAAGATAACTTGCCTGGGAACGAGGAGTGTAGACTCCGTGGGCCAAAAAATTTGAACATACTCGGGTAAAGACCAAGGGGCTGCTGTAAGAAAGCCCCTAAAAGTGAGCTCTTGGTACGGTGCTGTGATCAAAAGGAAACAAGATCTTTTAGATAAATGAAGGATATGTTTAAAATGTAAGTGGGAAGGCAATCTTGCTTCCGGGTACAGCCTTACCAAGATTGTCACTAGGATTTTTGTGCCTTGTTCTGGTGTCAGAGCTTCAAGAGATACAGAAATACTGAGCAGAGTTTTTAAACGGGTTAGAAATGTTCCTGGGATTGAAAGGGAAATTCACATTCAATTTATTGTTCAGTTAATTTAAGAAGAGGCTGAGAAATTTCATGGCTGTTGTAAGGAAGTAGAAAAGAAAAGGAAGTGGAGATAGGATACAAAGGAGATGGACCTGTGCCTGGACATTGCAAGCATGTTCTTGAGCAAGTTCTCTTTTTATATCATATTCATGTGATTAGTGCAGACTGACTACCAGATTTGGGTTGGCATACATTTTCTTCCACTATTTTCTAATTATTGGACATCGTGGGGTTTTATTTCTTTTTCTGTAGCATGAGTATCTTCCCTCTGTTTGGACCATGTCTGCTTTGTAGCCTCAAGCTTTGGTCTCTCCTTTACCTATTGTGCACATTTTAGTAAATTGAGAACTGAAATATTCTGCATTACTGAAGACATAGGCTGGGAAAAATTTAACAACCTGAAATGCATAGAAGAGCAATCAAAACACATCATGAAGCGTATGGTTCTGTGAAGGATTAGATTCTGTAAAATACAGAAGGATCATCCCTGGTAATGCAGAAACCTGAATAATTGTGTGTGACTTGTATCACTTGGCAGTGCTAAAAATGGATGCGCTGGGTGCAGTTCAGGCTGAATGATCTGGATCCATCCCTGTTGTAAAGACATTAACTTCTATGCCCTTGCATTTTGGATTCCATGTTACATGAAAGGTCAGACCAGACATTTTCAGAAGTCCCTTCTGGATGAATTAATCTCTGAGTTTGGGATGCCTTTGAATGGTGTGGAAGTGACAACTAATCTAACAGGCCTTGAACTGATTTCTTTTTACATAGCAAGGAATTCAATATAAAAGAGAATTGATTTGAACAAAATGAAAGAAAGCCTATTCTTAAATACATATACCATATGGCTCAGTGCCATTTTGAACTCCTTCAGATAGCTCTGAAATAGCTAGTTTCAGGAAATATCTCCAAGGCTATGAGCTCAAATCCTTCACGTGGTGCAGCTGTGTGACATGGCCTCCACCTGAGCTGGCCAACTGGTGGCTGCAGAGCACGCTGCCTGGAAGGATGCAGACATGAGACACTTTGATGTCAAGAACTATCATCTTTCATTTGAGGGTATCAAAGCATCTAGATGGTATTAATGGGGCCTTCTTGATCTAATGAGGGGAATGGAGAAGCAATGGATAATAATATTTCGACATCAGAAAAAAACTGAGGCAAGGCAGGTTCGTCAGCCATAGAGGGTTTCAGCAGTGTAAAACATACTTTCCTGATTTTTTTATGTTACTGCAGCAGAAGCATGAACAAAGGGTGAATTTAGTGTGTGTAAATAGTAGCCAGCCCATAGAGCTTTTAGTGCTTTGTGCCAAAAATGCACTTTCAGAAACATCTCAGTAGGAACATAAACAATAGGCTGCTCCAATGGGTAAGTACTATGCATTTGCAAATTAGTACTCAAACCAAAGAATGCATGTATTCAGCTGATAGACTTCAACAGTTCCAGTAGATATACAAACAATATTGGGGTTTTTTTATTATTTTTTTGGGGGGTGGTGGGAGGGGTGGTGGTGGTGGAATGGGCCAGTGGCAGGGACATGACACAAATAAACTAAATATAGTGGTGACATATATTAATGACTGAACTGACTGACATGGGATAACACAGCGCTATTAATGTGTCTCAACACAAGTTTAATACTACAATAAAATGCTAATTCAGACAAACCCCTACATTTAAACAACATTAAGGACAATGAATAAAACCCACAAAAGCAAGAGATTTTAGAGTGAAGGCAGGGAGGCTGTAATTAGCTACATGTAGGCAGTGCTGCAAAATTGTGCAATAGGTAGCATTTTTCCTGGTTATCCTGCTTTCATCAAAAGCATTAAAATTTTAGCAGTATTTCAGCATGCATATGAACTAGGATATACTTTAAACTGTAAATTTGACTTTACTCACATTTGTAGCTTAAATCTGAACTGGAAGCATCATAGGTTTTCAGATTTTCTTGAAGTACAACAAATATCCTCTTTGTATTTTCTTCTATGCATTTTATTTCCCTTTTTGATGTGCCTAGGGGAGATGACAAGATTAAATCTCCCTCATTGAAAGGATTTAATTGTGGTGGTATTTAATTACTTCCTATTAACTGACCCACATGTGAACGTTTTCTCAGCCAGGATAATGCCGTTTCAAAACGGTCCATGCTGAAACTTCTATTTCTAGAAGGACTAAGCCAGATTATGCAGCTCACCATGCAAACACAGATCAAAAATTCTTGATGCACAGCCCAAATATTTGTCTCTTAGGTTATATTATACATTTTCCTTTTTTCCATGTGAATTTGTAAATCTGAGAAAGGGACCAGCAAATGCCAGTTGCTAGGATCTGTCAGATCTTGTGTCAACACCTGTTTTCTCAGGAGAAAATACTCAGCCACTGTAATTAGAAGCTTGAAAATTAAATATTTGCAAAACAGTCCACTCCTACTGTTTAATCAAGAAAAGAATTCAGATCTCCAGGAACATGACAGTGCCCTACTCATTAGATTGTGGTGCCTCCATGTGATTTGTTTTGATTGCTTCTGTCCCCCTTTAAAATATTCTTTTTCCTAAATACACTGGTGGGGTCAGTTAACTTTCATCATAATATGTTCTCATTTCTCACAGAAAGCAGAATATAGAATCTATTATTGTGGATCAGACAGGTGGAATATAAAATGTGTCCCTCTCCAGTAGTTTGTAGAGGATTATAATCTAACATTCCAACAAGACAATATGGTTAGTTCTTGAGCTCAGGCAAGAGAAACTTAAGTTAAACTGCTGATGGTATTGGTGTGGTTCCTCCACTCATCTGGGCTTCTTTGTACAATGGTTCATGGAACTTAATACAGATTAAACTTCTACCTGGAATGATAATATACTTGTATACTACTCTCCCTTTGTGTCTCTTGAGTTCAACTTTAAGCAGTAATGTGACCTTTATGTATTTCTACAAATCTAAACAGACGCTGCTTTTGATAACTGCACTCTGATTTCTCTGGGCACCTTTTTGGACCTTCTGGGCAGAGAAGCCACCAGCACAAGTCCAGGAGAGAAAACAGGCTTTGCTCTTGGAGAGGGCTGAGCCCAGCATGTGCATAAGGGCTCTAGAAGTGTGCTGGAAGTGTTCCAGCTGCAACTGGGTGCTCGGTTCACGCCATCAATCAGGCTCAAAAGGCATGGATGTGTTGTAGATGTACACAGTTACGCACTGCTAGCTGTCCCACCCTATAGATCCCTGGCTGTTGGGTGGTGCTGGTTGCTAACACAGCTACAGCTGCACACACTGATAGCTGGCATAGTGAGAACATCACCGTGATTAACCCATTAGCAAGTCTCTGCTGTTCGAAGCCACTGCTTTTGGTTTGTGTCTTACTTGATTTCATCTCCCTTACTTCACCTTCTGCAGGAGTGAACTCGGGTGGCTTTTTTCAGTATAGTACAGAAAAGCAGGCAGATGCTGCTTCCCTTCATGTGTAAATCTCCTAGGCACCCGGTGCAGAACACTCTAAATAAATAGCATTGACTTTTCAGAAGCGGTCAATGTTTGTGCAGTTCTCCTGCTGAAGGCAGTGAGACACTTACCAAAGACTGAGCACAACAGTAATCCTAGTCGGGTGAAATAGAGTCGTATTCTGGAATATGTATGTCTCATTTTATTTTTATTTTTTTTTGATCCAGAATCCTTAAATTGCATTAGAGTTGTGAAAATCCAGGTTTTAAGGCTGCATGGCTTGTTTTCAGCTTTATCAAGATGTAGTAATAAGAGTAGTTATTTGTTACTCAGTAGTAACAACATTAAAGTTATTGTTCAATGATTAACAGGTAATAATTAATATTTTTTTCTCAGCAAGTCATATTTGGACCTGTCTATGCTTGCGAGTTTGCACTTGTGCTACTGGCATTATATAGAGACAGTGTGATTTCCTGATTTTCAGGAGTTAGTGCAATGCTGATTGCCAATACAAGTAGTGTTCTGTAATATCTTTTGTAGGGGATTGTAATCTCTTTTTGGGGGCTGAATTCTTCCTTCCAGATATGCCTGTGCAGTTCTTAGCTAAGCAAGCATCAGCATCTAACTGTGGAGTTTTGCACCAATACCCCCGTTTACCATTTCAGTAAAGCTTTTTCAGAATGTGTACATAGGAGCCAGATTTGGTTTGAAGGCTGCTCTATTGAGAGAGAATGGTAGGTGGCTTTGAAGAGCGCAGCAGTTGTATTATGTCTCACTTTTTTATTTCTGAAAGGAAATAAGACTATTTGAATTAAAATGCTCCCAACAGTTCGTGTATAAACTCATGGATAGTATCTGCAACGGTCAGATTTGCACGGGTTGTTTGAAAGCTGCAGTCAATGGCTGGTAGGGGAGGACTGAAGCTGCCATAACAATGGGATGCTGCCTATGCCCAGGAGCCTTGAAGTGCAACTCACTCTCAAATATCTTTTTTTAAAAATGGAAACAGGATTAAGTTAGGAATTATTTGCTCAACTTGTATCTAAAAAAAAAAAAAAAAAAGCCCAGCAAAAGGAGCAGCTGTAATTTGTAAAGGTACAATGCATTCGTACACAAGAGATTTATTCCTTTTAGCCTCTAGCAGGGGAGCCAGCTTTCCTCAAGATGCACAAGTTCCAGACTCTCTCTCATTTAGAGGCAGAGGTTGGGTAAATAGCTGTTGTCCTCATGGACACCAGGAAAATAACATTCTCAAGGGCAATATTGCACTTTGCTGCAGTTTGAGGTGTCAGGAAGAGCAATGGTGGTTTCTGTGGTGATGAGCAACGTAAGGGAGGCTCATCTCACCTACTAGCCAAAGACTAAGCAAACGTCTTGAGCCAGTTGTGATACTTCTGAACTTTCTCATGATCTTATGCCTTGACATCATTGTTACCAGTTTGACCTAATTCATTGGTATTCTCTGAGATAATGTTTATTGGGTATCTGAGTTACAGATTTCACCAAACAGAAACATTCCTCTGCTTGGGGATTTTATGGTTTACTAGTATAGCCTTGAGAAAGTTCCAGTATCTTTGCTTTGATTTTTTTTTTCTTTGGGGCCAGAGTAAAGCCCAGACACTTGCATCTCTATTTAGTGTGCAATGCCTCGCTGGTTTAAGAAAGGATGTAATTCCACAGCTCCATGCTGTGGGATACATGATGAAGTCACTAAGCCATTATGCTAGCTGAATGCAAGTGTCTGAAAGTTAATGGCGAACTGAATTTCATCCAGTTCACATGCTTCTAATTATGACCGGCTGGTGTTTGTAGGTCTTATGCCAATAAAGACATCCAAAAACTACAAATGTAACTGGATCAGAGAGCATTTGGCTTTAACTAGCTGTCAATTAGGAGGAGAATGATGGATTCCAGATATCTTTTTGTGTCTGTGTGTATAACTGTGAGTTTGCTTCTTTTTTTCCTTCCCCAAGCTTTCTCTGCATCGTAGCAATAGAATGTGCTGTTTCAGAACTGCTTTGCAGGAAAAGTTCCCCAGACACCTCCTTTTTGGCAAAGTGTACCATGCTTGTAGCGTTTTAGCTTAGATATTCACTTCAATTGCAAATTAGTATAGTTACCTCTCCCCTGAAGTAAATTTGATAATACATTGATTTTAGTGGAATTATGTATGGAGAGAAAGAATATACAGCTTGTCTAAATGAAGCGATTTACTAACATAGCTGTATCAGTGCAGCTTTACTGCTACAGTCCTGTGAATAATTTCCCATGTGGATGCTTTTAATCAGGAATAGATGTGACCTAACTAGAAGAGGGCCATCTTATACCAAAATAAGTGTTATAGCTGTATCATTAAAGGTCTACTTTAATGTTCTCTCCCAGCTGCAGCTTTTCTAGCTAAAGAAGTCAGCATCCCCTGTCAGCCCTCAGCTTCCTATCACTACTGTGTAGGTAGAGATGGCTGCCCCCTCTGATTTCTCTTCTCTACTGTTTGTTTCCTAGCAAATTTTAAATTGTAATTTAATTTAAACTTGCAAACTGAAGGCAAAATAATGACTATTAGAGGGGTGGGGTTGAGTGTTTAGGGTAGGAGTTTCAGCAGGACAGCTTAGCACACATACAGTAGCACTAAGCTGTGACAGGAAGAGCAATATCCTGAAATGTTAGTCAAAACTGGTGGAATTTGGTGAACTGGAAAGAAATTTTGTTCCCTTGTGTATCATCAGGTATTCCACACTTTAAAGATCACTTGAGATCTGTGTACTGGAACCTACAAAACAGTTTCTCAGACCATCCCACTGAAAATGAAGTGTCAAAATGAAATTTCACTTCATCAGTGTTAATCTGCAATTTAGAGCTGAATGTGTAGTCTGAAATTTGAGGCAGAGTTTGGCCCTGTCAGCTGATGGTTAGAAGGGTGAGTGTTCACTTGCCAGAAGAGTGAGTGTTCACAGTTGTTTTCTCTGTGGAATTATTCAGCGCCATTTGTCATGAATTAATGATCAATTGTTTATTCAATACTCGCTTTTTCCAGCTGCACTGATTAGATGCAGAAATCTAAAATAATAAGTCACGCGACATTGTGTCTGCTGCCAATAAGATGAGTCTAACTTGGATAATATTTGAACAATTCAAATAATTCAAATGAGCTCATGGAAGTTGAATTTAAAATATTTTCTGTGCATCTTCACGTGTACAAGCTTAACAGTTTGCTTTCTCAAGTAGTCGTGACTGTGTTAATAAGGAGGAATAATTGTATGTGCCATGAAAACTAATAATTGTGCTCAATATTTTCCATTATTCACCTTGCACCAAGAAATGTCACAAATTAGATACTTTATTTAAAATGTCCCTCTAATAAGAGGTAGGTAATCAAGACTCTGCTGCGAATTTTGTGATCAGCTTTTCACACTAGAGTGAGTTAAACCAAGACCCTGTTCTTCACTGCGGGAGTGCTTTGAGAATAGGATGAAAGACTGATGGTCTTTGTCCCAAGGAATAGTTGATATCATGGATTTTACTTAAAAGTGGAATTGGCATGTACAGGGAGCATGCACAGGGAACTCCAGTTCCGAATGTTTTTGAATTGGCAAAGTTGAGATGTAGATGTTTAAGTCAGCTGCTACACAAATTTTGTTGTTATTATTCTAACTTTGTTTTGAACTAAAGAACATTTGGGGTCTAAAGTCAGTAATGGAATTGGTGTTGAGTAGTGATGGTGCTGTTGTGTATTGTGCTGTGTACAACCCCCAAGAAAATCAGTCAGTCAAGAGCCTTTTGAAGGGATGGGTGCAGCAAAGGCCCATAGGCTTGTCACCACAAAGAAATTTTTATTAATACATTAACAATAAAAGGAGGGCTAATGAGAAGGTCCATCCTCTATTGGACGTGGGGAGAAACATAGTGACAAAGGCTGAGGAAAAGGCTGAGGTATGTAATGCTTTCTTTGTCTCAGTCTTTAACAGTAAGACCAGTCATTCTCCGGGTATCCAGCCCCCTGAGTTGGAAGACAGGAACAGGGAGCAGAATGAAGCCCCCGTAATCCAAGGTGAAATGATGAGGGACCTGCTACATCACTTAAATGTGCACAAGTCTATGGGGCCAGATGGGATCCTAAAGTACTGAGGGAGCTGGCAGAAGTGCTCCTGAAGCCAGGTGCCTATCCAATCAAACATTGGAGCAGGCTGCCCAGGGAAGTGGTTGAGGCACCATTCCTGAAGGTATTTAAGAAAAATGTGGTGCTGAGGTACAGGATTTAGTGGTGGGTTTAGCAGTGTTAGGTTAATAGTTGGACTTGATCTTAAAGGGCTTTTCCAACCTAAACTATTCTATGATTCTATGAAATGCCAAAAAAGAGGTTCCTGGACTATAAAGGCGTTCAGCTCGCTCTCTGTTGTCCATAGTGTGGTCTAGAAATTCGAAGTAACAAGTTGCAAGGTAAACACGTAGGTAACTATGCTTGCTACCTACCTTTAAATGCCCTTCAAAATAACTGCTTCAGCACCAGAATCAATAGTAATGCAAACATAGCTGACAGAAAGAATTGGATGTAAATGATGGCTTAGTATAATTGACGCCTACCTACCTGCTGTAAAAGGCTTGTAGAACACACACGTCTTGCTTTGACTTGGTATTTTGTAGTAGAGTTGTAAATGATGTGTAGCTAAGATTAGATAGGAAGATCTCACAAACTCTTGCAGCCTGATTTGCAGTTTCCAGCAACGTCTTGGGGGTGACAGTCGTAGTGGTGTAATCTGCTGAGAGGATTCTTCAGCTGCAAGCTATCCACCTCAGGCCCAGCTGGCCAGTTGTTTCTCAGACATACAGTGAAGGGCAAGAGAGTTAAATCTCCATATATTGTGTGCTTTGGTTGTTGCCTGACACAAACCTGCTGTCTAAGGAGGAAAGGAAAGCAGAATCTTGAAGAAGAGGTAGTGTCTTCTATTAGGCTGGGTGAAGTAGTTGTAAAAAGCAGCCAAGCTTCCAAGACTCAAGCCTGTGTCTGGATCCTTGGTTGTCCTGCAGGGCCCTGAATACAACCAACCATTCCAGGAATGAACAGTGAGAATCTGTGCAGCCTCTCATCCTGTTTCAAATTTGTTGTTAGTGAAAGGTCAGATCTGCCTGTGTTTGTGTCACTGTTTGTGTTTACTTAGGTTAAAGCAGAACCAGCAAAAATCTAATGTTTTCTCTTAACTAGGGGTGGACAACAGTGAATCAAGGCCTGTGGACAAAATTCTTGTTAGCTCACCTTCTTCATGACTTTGAGGTACAACGTCCTCATGTGAAACTTCAGCATGATCTTACATGCTTACATGCTTCTTTCATGTTTTGTTTTGGCTCTCACAAAGTACTAATTGATGAGTAAGTGTTATTGAGTTTTGAGGAAATGCTTACGTTTTGCTTGCTGGAAAAAAAAAAATCACTATGAGCAAAAAGCAAGTTATTTTCTGTTACAAATCTGTGTAAATAATGTCCGTATTCTGTAGTCTTCAGGGGAATTATAGGATTGGGTCTCTCCATGTATCCTGCTGTATCTTTGTTTACTGTATTTTGTCCTGCTATTTTGATCTCACCTTTTAACACTGATGTATACACACAAAGAAACGTCACTTTCTGTGATGTTTCACTGTTCTAACTGAGGCTACATCTGTAATTTCTCTGAAACATACCCTGGTAGATTCACACATAAGCATTTGAAAGGAAGGGTGGGAGTCACTTCAGTTGGGTGAGGCAGTATTATTCCAAATTGCATTTTCAAAACAATTACTTGTTTGTATTGGGAGGGGTCGTTGTTTTTTTCATGGTGTTTTTCATCCCCCTCTACTGTGCTTGCAATTTCCAGACAATTTGCAGACATTGCTCTGAAAAGAATTGTTTGCACGGTTCCAGCTCACGTTGTCGTTTAGTGGCTGGATTCAGTAAATGACACAATCTTGTCACAGACTATCAGTAAAATAGTAGCCACTTAAGATTATTTTGTGTATTTGGATTCAGATAATAGTTACGTTTTGCTAGCTGTTTCATACAAAGTCACAAGAAAACTAACTTCTGTGACATGAGAAACAGCAGTTTCATGCGATTCTGATCTTAAAATGTTGGGAAAGGTAATGTGGTTACATGCATTAGGGCTTCCTGTAAGATATTATGGATAGTGATATGTGATTATTGGCATTCTTTGAAGCAATCAGGCTTAAACATTTTTCAGCAGAGAAAACAAAAACCAAGCGTAGTGGAAATGGAACAAGAAGCTGAAATATAAAGAGGAAAGAAATCTCTAAGGAAGTACACTTTCTAAAGATCTTTCATGTTTACATTTCTTTTTTCCTTACTGTGAATAGAGCAGCATGAACGTGGTAACAGCACGGCTCGTTTGAAAGTTGTCTAGGGGAGCTCTGCGTATGCAAGGCACACAGAATTTACCTTTTAAAGCAGGCTTGTTTCTTCAAGGTACCAAATTCCTTATACTTTTATTCAAGTCATTCCTCACAGAAGCTCTCAAAAATCATTAGGATTCTGGGTGGAGAGTTACATATGTAGTACCTATTGGAAGTCAAATTCACTTTTGGTTTATACCTGGCATATTTGGACTGCAGATAATTAAATTGGAGATTATGGTCAGTAACTGCCATGTATTCTGTACAGTTATGATAATTAGATGATGTTTGGACTATTAAAAAATGTTTCAGCTATTGAAGAAATTACTGACACTCAGCTGGGAATTTCATCCTTCCCCTTCGCCCCCAGCTGATATGGGATAATTGACTGTGAGTAAATTCCTATTTTATTACAGTATAAGATTATATGATGTAGTCACTTTTGATGAAGATATTTTCAGTTTACACAATTAGGACTCTGGAATAAATGCAGTGTTATTTTGTCTCAGTTGAGGATGGGGTTATTTTCAGACAGAACATTCTTAAACTTCCTGACTTGGTCATTTCCATGTGTCTGGTCATTCCTGGTAGGAAGTTTTTCTAGTCATTTTTAGATACAGTATAGTATTTGTGGCAATTTTGATCTTGTTGATGCAGGAAAAACCTACTTTTTTCTTGTTTTTTCCTCTCTACATTTTTTTTTCCTCTTTATTTCCTCTCAACTAAAATCCATGGTATTAGCTGTTTATTCAAGAGTCCAGCTAGATCTCCCAGTTGTTCTTTCAAAAGCAGGTGGTACAGAGCCACTCAAAGCTCTTTTGTGATGGCTCTTTCCCTAAGTGTAATCACAGTGTAATGGTTGCTACCTAAAGATTGACTCATCTTCTAATCAACATACAAGAGTTCCTGTCACGACTGCCTCTTCTCACCATGTCTGTAGGAAAAAGGGTTGTTGGGAAACACCTTTCCCAATGCTAATGTAAAATTGGGATACTCCACCACTGTGCTGTCTGCCTTTTTATGTGAAGTCTTGAGGAAAGTGAATGGCAGTGAGTCAGAGAACCATCCTGGCAGGTCAAACGTGACCCAGGGAACTATTAACCAGCTGATGTGTCTTGAAATCAGCAGCTCTGCTGACTGTAGTCCTTATAGACCTCGGTCTCCAAAGACTGCACAGCCAAGTAGTTGTGTTACGCGCATGGTTGGTGTTCTGGTGTTTGTATCTGAGTTTTCTCTAATATAAATAGTTTGAAGAAGATCAAGAAATGTCTCAGAGAATTGTAATAACAACTCACGTTTCCGTAACCGTTGCTCATAATTTTGTTGTCATCTTCTATATGAATTGCCAGTGCCTGACTGCCAATTTATTTATATAATTCTTGCTGCAGACATAGAATTTTGAACCAAATCAGTGTCCTTGTTCTGTTGTGTTTAATTTACCTGTCACTTAAGTGACTTTGCAGCTTGATATTTTATGTATGTAGTAATTTTCCAGGTTTTACCAAACTTGTTGTTCCAGAATGCTGCACTTGGTGTATCATACCTCAAAGGTGTATGCTTTGTATTTTATAGTCATATTGTTTTCTAATGCTTACATAGGAAAATATTCAACTCTTGCCTCTTTGGCTTTCTGTTTTCACTTTTTTACACAATTTACAAATCTGTTATTTACACAGATGAGGCTGATCCCCCCATTTTGTTACCTCAGTTCTAAATGTGTGGGATACTCTGGATTAGATAGGAGCACTATCAGCAGAGGAGCGAGCTGTTGAACTTAGGAGATGCCCCTCATTTTAGGGGCAGCTTTTTAGCACAGATTTTGTACTTGAGAGACTTTCTTCTCATCTTCTTTATACCTGTGCAGGTGAAATTAGTTATCAGTCATTCAAATTAAATTCCATACATGGAATCACCTATTTAAGGTAGTAGCATTTCTATTTGGTCTATCTAATAGGCAATTTAAACTTCTGTATCTAGTGATACCTCTCATCAAGGTTTTAACGACAGGAATTTCTGGGGACTGGTTAATACGCATTAGAGGGATGCAGACAGGCTGGAAGAATCAGTGTCTTCACATGGTTGGGGAAGATGAGAGATGATGGGCAGAGAGGTTCTTACTGGACAGAAGGAAAATCTTTTTTTTACTGTTGGGACAGACATCGAAATAGGCTGCCCAGAGAGGTTGTGTAGTCTCCGTCCTGAGAGACTTTCAAGACACGAATGAGTTAAGTGCTGAGAAATCTGGCCTGATCTCACAGCTGGCCCTCATTTGAATCAGAGTTGGGACTAGGCACATCCTTAGATCCCTTCTAGCTTGGATTTTCCTAGGATACTATAAAATGTACCTGTTACTATAAAGAAAATATTTGATCTCTTTGAATATTCCTAGGAAAAATGATATGGAAGTATATATGTATTTACTTAGTAGGAAATTTAGTGTCTGTAATTCTTACAGCAGAAATATATCACCTTACAACATATAAAAGAAAGAACAACTGGAGTCCATTTAGGCTCTCAAAATAAAGATAAGTTTCATTTCAGTGACCTTCATTGAAATGAAGTATGTGTTCAGATAAAATGAATTATGCGTATGTGTGTTTGTGTTACATTTAGTAAAATGATTCTTTAGAAAAAAATGATGAAACATTTTTTAAAACATGCAGGGAATCTCGGTGAACTTGCTGATAGTTTTATTTATTTCAATGTGATACTTTGAAAATCTTTATAGGGTTTTAGTAGTGCAGATATTTCTTATAAATACATACAGTATAAATCCATCAAATACCATTGTATTTGAGTGAAAGATATAAAAAACAGCAATAAGGTAGGCCTCCTCTGGACATCAGAAGAGAACCCAAGTATTGCCTAAAGCAGTTAGTGGAAAAGGCTTGTAGAAGTTGATGAAGACGCCCTTTACAAAATGACACTGCCCAGAAGCATGATCAGGGATTGGGGTGAATTGTTTGAGTGATCACACAAAGCAGGGAACTGTTTGAACTGATGTTTTTTTCTGGTATTTATACAGTTCTGAGTTTCCACTGAGACTCTTCCAACTAATATGCCTGTGCTTACGATATGACTGCAAAAAGCATGTCACATTCTTCTACTACTGTAGAAGAGTAGTAATTTACTGGTGGAAATGGTAAGAAAATAAAGAATTATTATGTGTGAAATAGAGTGCTACCCAGAATAATTCTCTTCTGTGTAGTGTTTGTTTCCCATTCTGCTTTGGAGCGGAGGTATGTAGGTCCTGTTCTGTATAAACATGAATATTTACTTGAAATCACTTTTCCAGGAATTGTGTCATAGTAAGCAGGAAAGCAAACCACTACATTTTACAGCGTAAAATTTTTCTGACTTCTGTGGATGTTATTCTAATTTTTTAATATACTTGAAAATGTTTCCATTACCAGTAAGCTATTACACCATGCTATGTCCTCTTAAAAAGTGCATCATGAAGATATACTCCATGAGTGTTACAGGTAACACTTGTTCCCAACAATAACAAAACCACATGGGAAGTTTTCTCGTCATATGCTATTTCTATCCCTAAAATTTAAGACAATCTTCCATCATCTCCCTCTTATTGTAACTCTTCTGTGTCTAATTAGCTTGGTCTTTAAAACAAACAAGCAAACAAAAAAAGCCTTTTCAAGCATGTTACAAAATCCCTCCTACTCCCTTGTCATTCTTTCTCCCCAGCTTCATCATTTTGGTGCCTGAAGTTATTCTGTATTACTTTTTCAAATTACCCTTTACAGAATCCTTTCTGATCTCCTGGTTGCCACAGTTGTCTTTGTTTCTTTATGACATACATGATTATCTATTCCCTTACAGTATCGGGGCTTCTGGAGTATCACACTTGTCGTTCGCAAGTTCCTATAATTACTAGTCATTCCAGAGTGTTTTGTTTGCTCCCTCATTTTGTTGACTAGTTTTTCAGCAATGCAGAGCTTCTGTTTACTCTCACTTCATTAGTTTTGAAACCTTTCCAATTTTGAAATCTACGATTGTCATTATATTAAGGCTACTAGTGCTTGCAGTACTTTCCCCTTACCTTTCACATTCTGTAGTCACAGTGTATATACCCTCCTGCAATTCCTCTGCCATTTCTTGGTGAGTGTATACTGTGTTCCCTACTTCTTTTATTTTACCTCATCCTCATGCTCTTGAGATAACTTGACTTTGTGAATTTATGTGGGAGAATCTCAGAATTCTGTCTAGCGGTGGCTTGTGCCATGGTCCTCTTCCTTTTTTTCCGAAAGTAAAGCTTCAAACTAGCAAAATCATAGCTTTCACTCTGTCACAGTCTAAAATTAGGTTTTATTTTCTTGATATGCCACATATTGCAGGATAGTGCTCAAACAAAGTGTTTGGCTTCTTGCTGCTGCTCTGTTTAAAGAGGTTTTAGAAGGGAAGCAAAAAGATAAACAAAGGCTCAGACCTTGTCACAGGCTTACAGACTCACCGATTGATTATTCAATACGGGCAAAGAAAGGTTGGCTGTTTTAAGGTTCAAGAACTTCTTTGACTAAAATTAGATTTTTGACTGTCATGGAAGACTTAAATTTGTTTCGAGGGTGAGTCCATTCAAAAATTGTTGTGGTTTTTTTTTCTTGTGTATATGCAGGAAAAAAAGATACTTGGAGTCCTCAATTGGCCCAGGTCAGTTCTCTTGTACACACAGTGCTCTATGCTTTATTTTTATATATACATTTATATAAAATGCCTTTTCTGTTTGACAGTAGCTTTTGTTTCCCTGCTGCATTTTTACATTATTTTTCCCACTAGATATTTTCAGCCTCTCTTTTTAAATTATATTATCTCTACTAAAAATGAAATTAATCCGCATTGAAATTTCCAAGTGGATTTGAAATTAGAGAACAGTTGCATTTATTTTCCTTTACCTTTTGGCTGTGCTGAGTTTACTCGTAGGGATGAGATCATGGCAGCTTTGCAGTCTAGGTCCTGGTGTGTGCAGGGCCCTCTCCTGCCATCCAAGGAAGATGGTTTACTCCAGGAGGGTTTCTGATGGGTCATTTCTGTTGGATGGGCGTCACTTCTGTAGCCCCTTTAATGAGCCTATATTACAGAACTGCACAATAATAAAACTTTGTGTGAAAATTAATGGTGTTTCATATTAATCACTAAAATAATCCCACTCTTTTGGTAGGACAGAATTGTGTTCTGTTCTACATCATTGTTAGAACTATTTGAGTCCTATTTACACATCTTGATACTGTATCAGAGAAGGACATCTCCAATTGCCTTCTCTCACTTTCCTGGTAGAGTGTGACATGATGTGTTATGAGATTGTACCTGGAGAGATAGTGTTCCTTATAGGCACCGTATAACTTAGCAAAGGTTACATGCAGAAAGGTATTGGGCTACCTACATTTAAGATTTGTGCCTACTTAGTGTCTGTCTTGGTGTTTTTCTGTGCTTATTACAGCAAACTTCTCTCAGCTTTTTAGCTATCATAATCGATTTTTTGGTCAGTCTGAAAGTGTTTTGTTTTGTGTTTTGGTTTTTTTTATTTTTATTTTAATGCATAAACATTTGTAGTTCTCTGTAGAATGTTTCTTATTTAGTTCATAACTGAATGCTTGGCAAAAACAGTAATTTTAGTAACCCGAACCATGATAAAGAAACCATCAGAAACTTGCAATGTGGCAGTTATTTTGCATGAAAGAATTAGTGAGCACAGAAGCGAAAGAGAGGATGCTCATCTATTATCTGCTTTGTGCTGCTACAAGTCAGCCTAGTTTGTACAGCTCCCATCTCCTGAAAATATTGTTATTCTGTTGCTATCCTGTCTGATTCCTCTTTTTTTCCCTCTGCATAATTATCTCATAGTATCCAGTATTCCATCTCTTTGCTCTTTCTTGCATGCAGAACATGTTTCCCACAATCTGTTCACTTCTCCCTGAGTGTCTTTCTTAAAGGAATCAGTTTACGTTGACACTGAGGAGACAGTAGAAGAGTCCTGCTGGGTGCCCTCGCTATAACCTGATTTCTTCCCTATTTGTTCCATGGGAAATGGTTACCTGCAGTGTTTAAACACACTTTTAGACTGCTGATTCAGAACTAAACAACTTAAAAAGCATACAGAAATGAGATTTGCAGGATCATTTGGAACGTTAAGGCTTTTGCTGAAAGCATTTTCAGACAGCAGTAGTCGTAGTTATTCTTACAGAGTGGCAGAAAGTTCGAAACGGGGAAATTAAATTCTTGATTTTCCTAGTCATGCCTTAGTATTGCCTCTGTGTGTGTAGTAAAATTGAATTAATTATACCTCTGTCTCCTGCCAGTTGTGTTTTGTCAAGCTTCAGTATATTTTGCTTGACCAGATGGTTTCAAATATTAATTTAAATCACTTCTCAGGATATGGGCATCTCAGTGGTTTTTGCGGGAACTGTGGAGAAACTGACAGTTCTGGGTCTAGCTCAGGTACATAGAAGTCTTTCTTCATATAAAAGACAAACAAATAAGCAAAAAACCTCCCACTATCTGGCATTTAGCAGCCTGTGAGAAATTATCTTGGACTCCCTTAGGCAGTCCAGAAAGAAACCTATATACCCAGATGATTTGCTGTTGCTATTAATCTGCATCTAGGTTAACAGTCACTTCAGGATTCATTTTTTTTTTGCAAACCTGGTGTGCTGTGGTCTTTCAAATAAAAGTGAGTTCATCCCACCATAATATAGGGCTGTACCACAGAGGTGTAACATTAACTTTGTCCAAATTAGAATTTAATTTATGATTTTGAAATAGCTCAGAGTGAAAAGTATGACATAAATATAAAATACTGTCTGCTCTTATAAATCTTACCTACTGTAGCTGGGATATCAGAAGCCCCTAGAAAAGCAGTAGAGTTCAGTTAGCCAGATTTTAAATCTTCAGAAATGCATTATTTTGGCAGGATAAATTGACTGTGAGTGCTAACTCACAGAAGTGGCGAGCACTTTCCTGGATTTGTATTATTTAATGAACTGATATATTTGTCTAATCAGTGATATCAGGACTGTGCAATGTGTAAATATACATCAGGAATGACTCCTAACAATAATCTCGTTTTGAATAAAATATACACACGTTACTGAGACGTAGTTACATGGTGCCCAGCTCTGATATGTCCTATTTAAATCCCCACAAGTCCAGCAGAAGTCAAAATGGATCCAAAAGCAAACTGACAGAGAGGAGAAACGGAGTTGAAACTCCCTCTTTAATGTTGAAGAATAGATATTTGCCCAGACGTGTACTTGACCTGTTTGTTCAGCTGAAGAGCAACCAATGCTTTGTCCAATAAGGTATTACAGCTTTATTTCAAGAGAGCTATTTATCAAAACCCATGGGCTCTGTAATCCATCTAGTTTTCAGCATCCTGGCATTTTGGTACCTTCCAATGATTCTCAGTGCTTATTTGTCACTCATTTAGGACCTTCATCCTGATCCTTGAGCCATCAGCCCTGCAGCTACTATTTAGCTACTGTATGATTTCCCTACATGGCCCACCAAGGTGTCTGTGCTTTTTTTCCGGAAAAAGCTTATAAAGTCAACATGGGATGTATTGGAAGCAGAAAGAAAGAGCCTGTCTACCTCTTCCTTTGCAGCAAATATACCTCCCAGCAGGTCTTATTAACTTGAGCTTAACATCACTGTGGCTTTTCCACAGCTCACAACCAGTGAGCTCACATCCCTCTGCAAAAGACTCTACAGATGTATCTAACTAT
Organism: Scolopax mira; assembly: GCA_004320125.1. Taxonomy (NCBI): domain Eukaryota; kingdom Metazoa; phylum Chordata; class Aves; order Charadriiformes; family Scolopacidae; genus Scolopax; species Scolopax mira. The sequence continues at coordinate 24,793 of BJBW01002343.1, forward strand.
GACTTTACGGGGGTATTTAGCCTCACAGATTTGAAGCTCTGTGGTATCATTTGGCACAGCTCTTCCTCCCCATGAAGGTTTCCAACTCCAATTAGGGCTATATGTACTCGTGCTTGAGACTTGCATAGCAGAATGGAAAAATGAGGGAAGAAAACAAAGATCACAGGAAAATTATATCCCTGCTTCTTTCTGTCTCTTTATTTGAATCCATTAAACTTTTGGTGTTTTCAGAGACTTCATCATATTTTGTTGCCCTCATGCTATCTTGATTTCTAGGCCTCTCTGTGCTTTTACTGCCTTTCAGAAAATTGAATTTCTGAAAGGGTTTTTTGATAGCATTAAAAGCACCCACAGAGGGAATGGGTTTGTGCATCCTTTCTCTACCTTACGTATACCGAAAGGCAGGAGGTTCTTCACTTACAAAAGCTGTATTTTTTCAGATAAATTTCACAATAAACAGTACATCTCATATAGTGAATACTGTTGCAAATATCTGTGTGAAGTATTCTGTGCAGGCATTACATCTGTGACAGCTATTGTACATTATGTATTCCAAAGCCTTTGTCATGAATTTGGGAGGAGCAGACATGCAGCTGATGTACAGTCCAATCTATACCTTCATAACACAGAGAAACTTCATTTAGGGCATTTCAGATATACATGCATTTGCAGGAAAAATATGCTATTATTGTAATATATGGCAGAAATAACTGCATCGTCAAGCTATCATTGTTCACCTATAACAAAGGGATTTTGAGAAACTCAGGATGAATTCTGAGTATGAAGCAGCAGCTGAATGTTAGAATGAAATAAAAGGGAAACTTTTCTTCAGATTCTTCCATTTGTTTATGTATTAAGAGTAGGGATTTCTCAGTGCAAATTACTGGAATAATCTTATAGAGAATAATACAAAAGCTTGCAGTTTGGGTTAAATTGTGTATCTAAACTAACAATTGTCTGAACACTGGGAATGCCCTTTGAGTTTGTTGCACGTGCCTTGGATTTCATATAGTGCTCTCAACAAACAGCATTTTGAGGATTTGGCCATCTGTGGCCCTTTGATTCTGATGGATCACTCTGAGTGATACCAAATTTTGCCTCTTGGACTTTGTGAGGTATTGTTGCTGGTATAATAAATCTCCCTGCTAAGAAAGCACTTGTACTGTAACGAGAACTAAGCAAGATATTCAGACAATGGTGGTTGCAGTCAGTGCCTGTCTTCCAAAACAGACCAGTGTAAAAAAAAAACCTCCAGTGGTAAAAGGGAAAGATGTTCCAGATTTTTGTGAGATGGTTTATTGCCTGTAACTTCTGTATAGGTGTTTCTGTGGTTTCAGGAAATTATTTATAAACTAGAATTGTATTTTTGTATATTTGTATTGGGAAACTCAATCTGTCAGAACATTCTGCAGAGTAGAGAGTTTATAAAGAGTGGTAACTAATCAGTTATTTATTAGAATTTTAAAATTCCATCATAATTTTTATTCCTTGGAACTTTGGAAACAAATAATTTCCATATTGTTTCACTTCTTGTTTTGACATAGAATAATTCACCCTTGAGATATTCGCTCTCACTTATTTTATGTAGAAGAACAATAACACATTGTATCACAAAATGACCTAGATGAAAACAGGGTTTAAAACAGGCCTTATAAGTAAATGAGAGTTTGTGTCAGATGTAGAAGAAATGGTAATTAGTCCTTTATGTCTGCAACATAAAGACGTTCCTGGAAAGTGGGAAGTTACCATCCTTTGGAAGTCACTCAGCACACAGTTGAATCTGGCCCTCACTCAACGTAACCATATTACCCCATTTTAGGTCTGCGTCCTGCAGGATGCACAGGCTGGTATGAATTTTACACCTACCAACCCCAAGAGTTTCCCTCTGAGCGTGCCAGAGGTACACAGTGTGTGCAGAGGAAATGCCAGGACTGAACTTTGAAAGGAACAAATGTGAGTAAATAAAAATAAAGCCTAGCACCACACATAAATAAAATAATAGATTAAAAATTAGTAAAAATAGACTTCAAAAATGTGTCAAATAATACTCTGGTGTTATGCAGTTATCTAGGGATCTAACACATTTTGACAGAGTGTATCAGTCTATGTATGCAAAGCAAAACATTTTATTAAAACAAAATATATCAGTTTTTAAAACATGCTAGTTATTCTGTTCCCTGAAGAACCCTTAGAGAAAGATGTTCACTGAATTTTGTGCAAGTTGATGAATGATTGGAGCTAACAAAGCAGAAATACAATTTTCAACAGGTTAGGCTTAGCTTGATCAACAGTGCACTCCAGCACACCACTTGTATAACCATGCATCTATCTTCATATGTCAAACAAACGCATATTTGCCTATCATAGAGGAAAATACAGTATGGTGGGTTTAATGAAGTATTGTATTAGTATTTCTGTGTGTATTTTTTACTGTATGAAAATCACAGAGAAGAAGCTCCACAAAAAGTCCATCATAGAGACGGATTTTAGGCTTTATGAACAGCCCCCAAGACATGCCTTCATGGAGGAAAATGGCGCCAGTTATCAAGTGAGGGAATATTCTACATTGTCAGGCATTGACAAAGCAAGTTGCTGTCTCAGTGTGTTTGTCTCGACAAGTTATCAGTGTGCAATGCCCACACTTTTGTTCCTAGTGTGAATATTGCTGTAAAAGACAATATGGAAGCTGAAGTGCTACTCATTACCATTTGAGCTTCTGTGAATATGTCCATGCTGATTCTTATTTCTTTGCTGAGTCTAAGCTCTACTGGAAGAGTACTCAGACTATTAGAACTTGAAATGTTTTCTCTACTTTCCCTTCCAAAAGTGCCTGTGGCAGCAGAATGCTGTTGGAGAGCCCATGCCAACAGCCACCACAGGTAGTTGGACATCAAGCCGTACAGGAGCTTCTTACACATATTTGAAACAAATATGCATCCCTCTGCTATTTCAGTACCAAAACAATTATAACAGAGTATTGAAGTAGTTTGACTTGGTATTAAGAGGAGGGGACCACATACCTGAACGATATCCAAGTTTCCAGATGAGAAATAGCAGCTGAGTGAGTTACAGAAGTATCTTGAGCCCATTCAAACCTTTTGTTTCTGCAATCAATGCTGTACAGTAAAAACAAGATTTTAGAATGGAATTATTGTTAGATGGGCAATTCTAGTGATGAATCTGTTCAGAAGTCTTTGTTCTGTTGCAAAACAGCAGTGACTGATTGCAGGTGGACTAGGCTGTGACTATTCCTCATAAATAGTAAAACACATTCTTTTGTGAAGTTCAAGGTAGTGCAGAGCTGTTTCTATAAGTGACGCTCGAACCATCTTTTTCTCTAAATAATCTATTCCATTTATAGACATGGAAAACAAAGTTTTGCAAACAAGAGATGCATAGATATGCATCCAAAAGCTTGCATTCATGTTCGATCTTTAGAACATCCTCCCCCATTTATTTTGGGATCTGTGTGATTATCTTCAGACCTTGTTTGACATAATGCTGCGGCCCTGCAGCAGCTGCTGCAGATGCATTTCCCCAGTGTTAATTTTACTATATAAAATAAGCTCTGGCAATGTGGTGACTAGTTAATTGAACTATATAACCCTTTCTGGAATTTGTGACTCCAAGCCACTGAACAATATAATTCATCTCAGACTTTTTATTAAAGTCCTCAGTGAAATTGTGAGGCTATAGTGGTATATTAGAATGCAGAGAGTACTGTGTGTAACCAAGAAAACCACCTCTCCAGTGGGCCTTTAATAAAATAAACGTTTTCTGATGGTGCAGTACTTATTTTTAGCTTATTCCTGTTTCAGCTCAGAAATATTGCTTCTAGAACAATTCAGAAAGCTGCAAAAATCTATTTGAGCAGAGGAGGAGGAGGAGGAGTGGAAGGGAAAAGGTCACAAAGAGATTTAAATGTTAAAGTAAAAATTTAGAAATCAACATGATTGTTGCATAGCATGACATTGTGATCAGTAGAGTACAGTGGAATACTGAATTTAGAAAGAATAAACTGCCTAACAGCATGCTCCTGAACCATTTGTTATTTCCTAATTAAAGCTTGTGAAAGGGCAGTTTATAGACAATTATAATAAGCTCAGTGTGGGAGATGTCAGAGTGTAAATCAGACTCTCTGCAGCAGTGGAGCTTTAAACATCTCTAATGACAAGTGGTGGTAGGTAGATGATACAAAAAGGCTGTTTTGACAACATGATTGATTGAGATCTTGAAATACATAAGCAAACAAAAAGTGTGAATTCAGCGGGAAACCAAAATGGCATGCTGTACAGCATATCGAGAGAGGGAGGGGGAAGAGTATGGCAAAGAAAGTTTAAAGCCTTATTTCAAAATTAAAAAGTCACACTAAAGCAAACAAGTGATTGCTACTCAAGTCAGGATTTATCTTAAAAATATGAAAGCAATTGTATGAAAGGGTACATCTTGCCTCTTGAGATACTGCAGTTTCTCTCTCAGTTGAAGAGCAGTTACTCCTAGCACAGAACTTGTCCTCCACTCGGGTGTCCCCTTCCCCTGTATATCTGTCCTTTGTCTGTTCTCCAGGCCTTATCTCTCCCAGGTTAGGGAATCTGAGAACCATAGATGGTCTGTCAACTCTTTTGGGACAACCAAGCCTTGGGAGACCATTGCAGAGTTATCAGTATTACTTATTCACATTTAATTTCTTGTAACATTAACACGTCCAGGTTGGACTTTCAGGTGCATCCATTTTTGACCAGCCTGTGTTTTTCAGTTGATTAAAATGGGAGCACAAATAGGTCATTGTTAAGTGCTTTTTCATATACTTCCTTCTGTGGAGGCATGGCCAAGTACATTCTCTGTGGTGAACTGTTTAGTTCAGCATGTGGTTCCAAAATGTCACTGGGGACAGAGGGTAAGAGCAGGGCGTTTTAGATTACTTTCAGTTTCATTTTGACCTTTGAAGGATTTGAGAAGCAGAGCAGCAGAGTGATTGCCTTCTCTACACTCATCTCTCTCTCGGCGTATTAGCAAAATACCCGTATAATTAGTAGGAGAGCCTCTGTCAGCAAGGGGTGTGTGTGTGTGTTTCTGCTAAGGTCACTCTGTTCCCTGCATTCTGTTTGCCTCTTCAATATCTGTTTTGCCAGTATCTTTAGTAATCTTAACAGATTCTGGTTTTCCTGCCTTTGCTGCATGAGTTATTGGAATTGTGACATCCCGTGCAGATCATTGGATGAAATGAGAAACGTGCTTCTTGCTACACCTGCACGTGGCCTGACAAGGTATTAACAAATACCATTTGTGTAGAACCTGAAAACTGATATCTGGCTGTTGGATGTAAGACTTTTATCACCCATGTCTGTCATATCACTTACAAGCCACTAGTAAAGTTCTTGTCAGACACTTTGTGTTTGACATTGTGTTTTGTATTATTTACTCTGCCAAAGTCTTATCCGTATCTTCTTTTGCTGCTAACCTAGAACAAAATTTCAAAGATAGTAAGGGCTACCTGAAGGATTTCTTCTCCTTAAGGATGGATTCAAATACAGAATCTTTGAGTTTGCAGGAACTTTACATAAATTGAGCTCTGAATACATGTTTTGTGAAGTAGATTCAACTGGAAGCTTCTCTAGATTCTCCTCACTTGTTTCTGAAATCAAACCCAAATGTCTTAGACAGGTTTGGAAAAGTGCTATCCACGCATCTGTCTGAAAAGGGAAATATTTAGGCATAGGGAAGGAACTGGACGTACTTGGCTTTCCCAGGGGTATATTTGTAGACCTGTGCTGTTCCCCAAAATGCTGATTTTTAAGTTATGTTTATAAAACACTAGAAGAATAGAAGTTATGCAAATTTATGTTTATTTAGAGGCAATTGATTAAAATACAAAATTTATAACACCTCATCAGCACTTTCATTGCCACAGTATCAGATCACTGCCTGGCTTCTGCCACCCCACAGTACAGGATCAAGGATTCAGCCATTGAAATAAAGATGATCAATTCCGTATTAGAAAATAACTTGTTTATGCAATATTCACAATCTGGTATTAAATAAAACAAAGGGTCACAAGGCAAATTTTGTCAGGTATTTCAGAAAGGAGGGGTTGTTTTTTTTTTTTTGCAGCTATCATCCGGTCTGGGATAACTACAGGAGTAAAATACTGCAGCTGACCAAGGATCTGGTTTTGCCCTTTTGAGACCCATAAAAATTAATGAGTGGTTAATACCTGTTGCATCCAGTCCTGGCTTCTGCAGCTTGATAGTCTGAGGTGCTTTATTGTGCTACATCAGAACATGTGAGGAAAGAACATAGGAAATGATTGTTTCCCTTGTAGCTATTTTTCTGTCCTGTTTGCCTAATGTAAACCCATACATCAAAGTGGCACAATTGTGGCACCCAAATCACATGTGGTACATTTTAGAGCTCTCTACAATGTGGGTTGGCAGGAATAGCACAAACATGCCAGATTACTGAGTGATTTGTAGAAGGTGGGAACAGGACGGAGGGTCTTTGACATCAGCCATTTAAGTTCCACTTCCAACAGCCGAATGAGCTTGCTTGATTTTTATTTCTAACTATTAATACATTCTCTCTCACCAATCCCTTCATGCTGCCATCCCAACACTGCAGTAACTCCGGGAAAGGCAGACTGCCCAAACCATCGGTAAAAGCTGTGGAAACTGAGAGGTACAAAAGGGGCATTGAACTGTCTGGTTCGTCTGGAAGGGACTGTCTTGGTTCTCCATTAAAACCTGGCCGATGCTTCCCACTGTTTTATTTGCTGGCTGAAACAGCTTTCTACACCCCTTTGGCTATCTTTATTTTGGATCTGTAGTTGAATTTAAGCTGTTGACTTTAGGAAAGAGAGAGAAGTTGCTGAAGAGTTGGTGACTCCATTTAACCTTTGGTGAGATAACGGCCATTGGGTGTCTCAAAGCACCTAGATTGTCCTTCAGATACCAGTAATGTTAGGAAAATGGGATTTTCATTAAATACAGTGGCTGATTTCTCTTTTCAAGAGGGAAGTCTTTTTTGTGCTGTGTCATTGTTATTATTAAAGGTCTGACCATCCTGCACTGTGTATGGCTATAATCGCTCAGTGGAGAAACAGTCTGCTTTTCTGCTCTGATATCACTGTGTTCATCCAAGATTTTTATTTTTTTTCTCTGTTTCTACCTCCTGTTCTTTTGCCATTGCTTGCCAGTATTCATAAATATGTGTTATCAGCTGAACCTCTCCACATTTGCCTGGCGGAATGTATCTTTCTTTTCCAAAGGTCTCTATTTAATATGAACCGCGCTCCAATCATTTCTAGCACCTGTTCGCTGGTTACATGGTGCATCAACAGCAATTTTAGAATTCTTCAGCAGCGTGACAGCTTGAAATTGTCATTTCTTTATGAACACTAGATGCACTGAAATCATGTTAGCGCAGTTGTCATTTTTCTTTGTACTCAGACATTGGGTATGTTTTTGTTAGTTGAGATGGGTGGTGAACAGTTTTTCTCCGAGTACCACAGTCAGTTCCCAGGAAATGAGAAGGGGTCTTTGGCACGAGGTCTATGTCAATGGGTATCCATAGCAAGGAGAATGCTTTTTGAAGTGATAGATGTGGACGCTTCATCCTAGCACACAGATGATGCTACCACATGAAGGAGTTTTTGATGCACTTAGCTTCATTATAAAAAGCAGAATAGCGTTATCATTACTAGAAGGGATTGAAAGCAAATAATGTAGCACCAAGGAGGGAGAGGGAGATTTTCACTCAAAAACTGAAATGGCAGTATAAATTATGTGATACTCAGCAGAGGTAGCATTCAAATAATTTTATTGTATTAGCATGTCACTTTAGGAAAATCTTAATGTAATTAGATGAATGAAGTGTGTATGCTTTCATGTGAGCAGCAGTTCCAGGGATGATTATGTACCAACATCTCTATGGTTTAGACAGCTCAAAGCTTTGGGTATTGATTTGGTATCTAACTGTTCATTGGCATATGTTAGATAATGTTGGAAGAGTTTTTGTTTGGTTGTAGGCATTTGTATTAGTAGTTTAAAAAGCCCCCAGAACAGTCTCTCACTGTGTAGAGTGATGCAAGCACTGGAGCAAAATTTCTGCCAAGTGCTCCAGGGATTTATTATCTGTGTCTGACACAAAAACTGGTAAGTTCTTAGAGATGGGGCAGATGATATAATGGAAACTGTTGCAGGTTTCAAGCTCATCTGCCCAATTATTGGAACCTTGCATGATTTTCAGTATATGTTTTAGAAAGGGATGTTTTAAGGATTAACGAAATGGCAATAATCTCCATTCATTGGTTTATTCCAGTGTGTAATACTCACTGGTTTCAGCAGAATCTGCTGCAGGTACAGAGCTCTTCTGCATGGGAATCAAACTGGTAATGAGCAGGAGCTGATCCTGGAGTGTGGCTGCTTGTTCATATGTGGGAACGGAATGAAGGGACTTGATGGTGAGGGAAACCACAGTGTTAGTATTTGGCCTGGTTTTGGTGTCAGTAGTGGAATAGAAATGGGTTGATATCCTTGCTTCTGTATAAGATTAAATTATGGATATCCATATGTATATATCCACAGGAGGCTGTGGCAGATCTAGACTGTTTCTGCCCTTTATGGTTTCACTTCTTATAACTAGAGAATGATACATTCTAACATTAATTTAACACGTCCCTGATTTTTAGAACCAGCTATATAGAATAATTATAAATACTCTTCAGAATACTGATATCAAAATACATTTTATATCTGTCATGATAAAAATCAGAGAATGAATTGTGGGGAAATAGTGCTTTTGAAGATTAGCTAAGTAGTGGTAGATTAATCAGTGTTGTAATGAGATTAGGATGTGTTACTGTTGTGTTTAATTTTTGGAAAAGTTTTTAGACTTCAGTTCTGTATCTGTAGTTAGACTAACACTACAGCGCCCTGTTCTGTATCTGCAATACTTTAATCCTGTAGTTATACAAAAGTCACATAGTATTAATTTAGATTTGCTATTTATTGAGCAGGTTATGCCTCTATCATTGGTTACTTTGTGTAGGAATTAATACACCTCTCTGTGTTAAGGTTATCTGTAGCACAGTCAAGTACAATCCAAAAATAATCTTAAAACACCATTACTTCAGTTTCTTAAGCAGACAGCACATGTCTTAATTGATAGGCCATCACAGTCAGTTTGTAAGGGGACATCTGCTAGTATGGTAATGATAGAAGAATAATTTCTGGTGTTTCCAGTTAAATTACTCTGCCTCTGTCTCTCTCCTGACTTCTGTGACATGCTTGAGTGACATAGCCAATACTCATATTCAGATGAATCCTAAATAGCTGTCTCTTTCCTGACCTGTCATCCACTGTCTTGGACTATCACTTTGAAGTCATTTGTTTGCTATTTTGTCACTATCTGAATGTTCCCATCTTTATAGCTGATGTTATCATCTACTTCCTCTAGCTTTATCTCTACAGTGTTGATCCAGACATTCCTTACTGTCTATCTTGTAAATATTATGTTAACTTTGACATTTATAATGGTTTGTTTTTCTTTCCTCTGTTCTATTAATATCTTACCCTGGAATCTATGTATTGACTTAATTACTCTCCTCCAATCCAAGTCTTCTTTCTACTGCTATGGATGCACAGAAGTTGTTTTGTTTCCATTTCAGTTGTTCTCTGCTCCTTTTGTTCTCACTACGTCCATGGATTTCTCAGTACTGTCCATCAGTGAAAATTGTCTTCTCATTCTTACAACCTTTTGTTGTGCTATTTCACTTGATCTATTCGTCTCTCTTCTTAATATGACCTTTATTTCTTCCTCTTGATCTGCCTCTGAGATAATTAGTTCATATCTGGAACGATCTTTCTCTCTTGTCTACTGAGTAACTTCCCTTTTTTTCCATTAAATTCTTCCATAAATTCTGCCTAGAAAATCAGGTCAACTGAAATCAGTAAAGACGCTCAAGGGAATTGGGATCTTACAGCATGTCTTAAACAATCTTTTACCTCTCCCTTATCAATAGTCCAGATAGTGTAACTTAAACTATTGTCCATTATCAATTTGCCTTTTTTTTCCCAGTATACAGGTCTTTGAGGAAGAGTTTCTGTTTCAGTCTATTCGTATACAATAAACCTGCAGTGGTAAACCAAAAATATTTCATCATGGAAATAGTCTTTCAACATGAAGGAAGAAGTTATTTAGTTTATGTTATTTTAATGTTTAAATGGACACAAACTGGAGAGAATGAGGAAAAGAAGGAAAATATACATGATTGAACATTAATATTTTACTGTAAAAGAATTAAATATCCTAAGGAAATAATGAAAACAAGTTACTTCTTCCAGAAGATAGTTAAAGTTTGATGAAATAATAATAAAAATTTAATCTTCCAGTTGAACGAAAACACTCCATATGTTGTTAAATATGCCCCAATTTGAATTCAATTTTGTTGGTTTTCTGTCTCGGCCAACTGCTGCTTATAGAGATCAATTTGCTACAAATAAAGATCAAGTAATCCATTTTTTGTGAGATCATCTGTAACTTTTATTGCATGATTTTTCATTTGGATTCTACTGCTGACCAAATCCTCAAGGGCAAGACAGAAGTAAATGGCCAAAGAGACTAAATTCGTGTGTGAGAAGCATTTGTTTGTTCTTATGTGCACGGAACATATTGTATTTAAATGCTTAGAGATTAAATACTGATTCTTTTTGAGAACTACACCGGTGCATTTAGGACCGTTGTAACCATGGAACAGACACCTTATGGATCTTAGAGCATTGTTTTATATCTTACTTGTATTTTTCCATCTGCTAGTGCAGCTGTGACAGTGGAGCTGAATGACATTCTTGCACTTTGTGTTCTGCATCTGCTCCATAACTGTTTATCTCTAAACCTTTTTGTTCTCTGCCATTCTTCACTCTGTCTGTTCTGCACACTCTTGATCTTTCTTCCGTTTATCATTCCTTACACTCTAGTATATATTATCATGTACAATATCCTTCTAAGTTCATTCTTCACATACACTGAGATTGTAACAACTGTCTTTTTGCAGTCTTTTGCAATAGACTCGCTTCATGCCCTGGACCTTTTATTAAAACTTATCTTTTATTTCTCCTTTGTTGAAGCCATCATTATTCCTTCTAACGAGCGTATTTTTGTAGCTAGTACCGTTTGACTTCATCTAGCACCCAGGCCATTCTCCGTGTCCACCATCATCATATCTGTCCATTAGTATTCATGGTGAATGCATGATAAATGTTCTTTCTGAAAATTTTCTCATCTGCCTACCCTTTTGTTTTGCATAAACTGGTGATTTCCTGTGCATATCCTTTCGTTTTATGTGCCATTACTACAAGATCTACAGATTGCTGTAATGTTCCTGCAAATCTCTGATATGCTGAGTTCATGGCATAATTCCTGGTGCTCCAGCTTGATGCGTTTGTTCCTGTGCCAGTCGCATGCTTGTTTTCCTACTCTTTCTCCAGAGAGGTAAATATAGCCCTTGGCAGTTACCACTTTGGGCTGTGCTCTTTTCCATCCAGTTCACGTGGTCGGATACTCACCGAACAACCTGGCTTTATGAATATCCTATAAATCTGACCTGAGCTGTTCAACAGGCTGTTCTGGTGAGTTGGCACCAGGGTTTTAGCTTGGCGATAGTGAATTTCATTTTTCATTAGAACTTGTCACTCTCAGCTGTCACGCTAGATTGGTAAAGCTAGTGGAGGCAGGATCAGCAGGTGTAGCCTTGCATGGCAAAGCTCAAAAGAATTACTGTCTAAGTTCAGCCACAGGATAAAAAACCAGTAAAATAGCCCTAGGAGGTTTGTGCCTTGAGTTTCAGCATGTGCCCATCGTAAAGTTGAGGTTATTGAGCAACCTGGTCTAGTGGGAGGTGTCCCTGCCCATGGCAGGGGATCAGAACTAGATGGTCTTTAAGGTCCCTTTTAACCCAAACCATTCCATGTTATCAGGAGGCCATTCCATTGTGGCTGTTGCTGTGTCTCGGGGCTGCAATGCTGTAAAAGCATGCGATGACTGCTGTGCAGCTGACAGGAGCATCTCAGTATTTCAGGATGTGGTTTTGGGATTGGGATGTCAGAGGCAACACGAAAGATTTGGTGGTACTCAATAAGCTGGGCAGGGACTTGAGCTTCCAGGCTTTGTGGAGAAAACCAGTCCTTTAGTATTCACTATGCAAAGATAGTCAAAGCAGGAGATCACTTTATACTCATTTACGCGTGATGTATCTCTGTACATCTTTGTAAAGGCATCTTCTAAGAAAATAATGCATGTGGCAAAAAGCCAGCCAGGGGAGCAGCCAGAGGAAAAGTAACTGAAGCGCTTTGATTCCCAGGCATGAATATTCTAAGCAGACAGATACATGTTAACTTTACCTGCTACCTTTAGCACATGCATTTTGTTTAAACTTGGTACTGTGCAGAAAACATTAGATGCTTTTGACACTCCTGCTGCCCACATTACTTTTAACAACTCAGATGTGGAAGCTTTTTCGGAGCCTTGGGGTGTTGTACTTCAGTATGTTCCTTCTTCTCAACTTCTCCTTTTTTTAAACAAGTTTAATGAAACACATATTTAATTAGCAACACACAAATGAATAAATACAAACAGATATGCCCCTGCACACAATGCTATTGAAGAAGAATATCAGTGTGAATATTAAAAATTAAAGCCGACATTACAAAAGGCAAATATGTTGAATAAATAATGTCTGCTACTATTTACAAAGCACACAAAACAAGAAGGGAACCTCCCTTGTTCAAAATGAAGAGATTGGAGGAGAAGTACAGAAAAGCTGGAAGTATCTGCAATGGAATTTTTATTGTTTGCATTTTTTTTCCTCTCTCTTTCATTCCATCCCTTTGGGACATGGTCTAGTTCTTTTTATTACTCTTGTGAATGTGTCGAGCAACTGGCAACGGAGTGGCTCCCAGCTTAGGTGGAGGATGGCAGGGGATGAAAAGGCTGTTTCCAGCTCGTGAGCGGGTCCTCACAGCCATGTTATGGCTTTGAGCAGAACACTGGCTTCCCTCTTGCAGGCGTTTCTCTTCTTAGTATGTGTGCGTAGACATTTAAGAATCTTTGAGGCTTTTTTGGCAAAGAAGAAAGTACAGGCTCAAGCTATTTTTGTATTACATTAATATCCTTGTTCTTTTTAGTTTCACCTATTTTCAGTATCTTCAATTCCTGTCCTAAACTCTGTGTAGTGACACTGTGCACTGACAGGTGTTTGATTTCGTGTGCTTTATAGGTATGACTCAGTTTCAGTGGTAGATCAGGCAGTTTCTTCATCAGGCCAAATTCAGATGTATTTATCAATTAAAACTACTCCTGTAATCTCAGTACAGATAAAACAATTCTCATTCTGCATGATATAGGCTATAAATTCTAAAGAATTTTAGAAAACTCCAGAGGGAAATATGCAGCAGAAGTATCAGCTGTTTGCTAGGATTTATAGGAGTAATTTTTTATCACATATATTTCCTGCTACGATACTGAGGTTGAGTGTAATGATAAATGCATAATGCAAGGCCTTGCATAATGCACCCTTAAGTATTTAAAAATATTCCTGTAGGATCCTGACCACCCGTTTCTAAGTTCTTAGTCAAATTGTGTATTTCGTATCACATTTTTTTAATCTTGAATTTTAAAAACCTTCTCTTTCAGTATAATTATGATCTGTACTCTGCCAGCTTGTGTCTAACCAAACTCTTTGCCTTAGGGATTTGAAGATGTTGAATAAGTAGTGCTGTGGAGCAGCAACACATTTTCTCTTAAGATTCAAACATAAAAATAAAAAACTAATGATCAAGAGGTAGTCTCACACAGACCTTAAGTATTCTGTAATGATATACAGACATATTTTTCCATTTCAAAACAAAAATATATCCAAAACTGAACCCAGCACTCATCTTTTAAAAGTGCTGTTTATTATTCATTGTTAACAGATAAATGGAAAGCTGTGTTTGTAATAGTTACATATCTCATACATTCAAACATATATTCAGTATTTATTCCCATCACCCTCTTTCATCCGTGTAAGCAGGAGAAGCCTTTCATGACAAGGGTATGGATCAACGAGAACCAGCCAAGGTTGTTCATACAGTAATATTACAAGGCAGTCCAAGTGTATCACTCACACTGTGGGCTGAGCCATTTACTTCCATCACACTACACGTACATGAAGAGCTCCAAATTGCAGTTGGCTTTATATACAGTGCAGGGAGTCGTCTAAGCTTCCCCACGCTGGAGGCACAGCATCTGCATCATCAGGCTGCCAAGTGATGGCATTTGTGCCGCCAGCTCTGCTCTCCCTGCTCTGGCCCCTCTGCTTGTCTTGCTGGGGTTGGAGGTGAGGCCACAGTCACGTGTTGTCACTGCAGGGAAGGGAAAAACACCTTCCTGGGCTTTATGTCCACTCTTACATTTATTTGGCCCCAGCAGGATAAAGAGGAAGCAACTACCTATCTGGCTCTGGTGGCTCCTGCTGTTGTCATTAGATGCAGTATGCTAGTCTAGAAGATGTGTTTCTGTAGTTTATATGAAGGTATCATAGAATCATATGGGGTTGGAAGGGACCTCTGGAGATCATCTAGTCCAACCCCCCCGCCAGAGAGGGTCTACCCAGAGCAGGTTGCACAGGAACTTGGCCAGGCAGGCCTTGAATGTCTCCAGAGAAGGAGACTCCACCACCTCTCTGGGCAGACTGTTCCAGTGCTCTAGCACTCTCACAGGAAAGAAGTTCCTCCTCATAAAATTAGAGGTTATAATAGTATAATGGAGGAGAGGTGCTTTCCTTAGTGCAAGACCAAGGGGAAGGGCGTGGAGGTAAAATTCAGCTTCGATTGCATTGCTGATGAGTCCTGAGCTTCTTCTGTTCTAAATCTAGTCTGGAGATTGGTGATGAAGACTGGTGTTTGTTGAGCTTGCTTCCTGTCTGTTTGGGATTTATCATTTTTGGTTTTAATAGGAAATTTTCTTGAAAGATGATTAAAAATCTTGTAATAGATTTTGGAACTACTGTGCTCTTACTCTTTGCCTGCAGGAACTGCAGAGTTAGACCACAACTGAAGCCTTAAAATCTGACTTATACATCCTTAGAGCAATACTGCTTGTGAACAATGTGATACAGCCACTGTAGGAATGGAGATCGTTCTGAGGATCACACTAGTGAGGGAACTCATCTGTGAGACCGTGTCTTTATTAAGCTCAGGCTCACGCTATTAAAAATTCTTGAGATTGCCTGTCCTTTTAATGAACTGTAAGTTCACTCTCAAAATGATACTAAAAAATGATTCAAAGTGTGTCTGAACAAAATACAGAAACTCTCATTCTTTATATTTACTAAAGTGGTCAGAATGCCACGTGAAAAAGAAAATAAATAAGGGAATACTTTATTATTTCTTAGATGTGGCATATTCGAAGGGCATTCGCATAAAAATATATGTGCTGAAAAGAAATATGACAAAAATATTCTTCTAAAAGCTCCTTGAGGAATATCAAATGGATCCACTGATTCAAAAGTGAACATCGTTTTCACGTTGGTGGTCCATTAGTCCATATTTTTCAATGAACCTGAAGATAAGACATTGCAAATGCAGTCTGGACACGCTTTCCCCTCATCTTCTGTTACTAAGCAACTTCAGTGAAAATGGAAAGATGAACTCACTGGTATTGATGTGGTGGGTAGAAACACATCCAGGCTGCAAACCTGCCTGTTGCCTGTGGAAGAGAGAAAAACAATCATTTGGATTAACAATAAAAGCCCCAATCAAACCAAACCGAGCTATGATGCACACTTCTTTGCTATTTCCCTTGGTTTTTGTTTAAAAATGTAAGTCAAATCCAAGGAAAATTACAGTCTAACACTTCTCCAATTTCTTTGCTACTTCAGAGAGAGGGTACATGAAAACCTGTGACATGATGTGTGTATTGAGAAATGCCCAGTGTAGCAACCTGTCACCTCTCTGCTGCTGGAGATGTTTGCTCCAAATTGTGCAGGTTATTCAGTTTATCTGATCATCAGGAAAAGGTTTTAGCAGCCGCAAATCACAATTCTAAAAGACCATGATGGGTGTGGAAAGTAAACTATTGCTGTTGCCAGAGGAGAATGGGAAGGGAAGAGTAAAATGGCTCGGTATAGGATTGGAAACTTTTAAGATGTAGTAGTTTACAGCTCACAAGTCAACCTGAAAGCTTGGCTAAGAGAATTGGGAGGTAAATACAAGCATTCCCTGCAGTGCTTTATAGTTTCACTTTAGAAGGACTGGGGAGAAACAGAAAGATACTAAATGAATTGAGAACTTTAATCAAAAGGACTAAAAAAGAGATAAGCTGACTAGAGAAAAAAAAATGCAGGTTAGCAAACAAAGAACAAAGGGAGTGTTTGAATACAATTACCAAGAAATAAGGAATAGAAATAGGGCACTCATGCAGACAGGGAACAGGGAGGGAAGGTTGAGCAAGACAGGATTTTTTGAAGATCCATATGGAGTTGTACAGAAGGTATCGGAGGGAAAAAGGATGCAGAAGTTCACTGTCTCTGAGAACCTAATTGAAGTGATGGATGGAAATTGGGTCAGAAAAAATAACAAAACCCTCATTCTCTTCCTCCCAATTTTCCTTCTCTTCCTTTAATATTTATGTGTGTTATTAAAGAAACATTTCTGGAAGGCACTAAGAGCAGAAGCTGTAAATATCCCTGTAGACACTACCTTGCTCTAGCAAAATGTTCAACATTTGCGACTGGCTTCCTCCAAACACAGGAACAGTGACTGTAAACTGCAAATGACAATTGGAAGATACATGAGAAAGGCCAAACTCAGATAAATGACAGTGCAAGCAGGGTAATAAAGGAGACGTATGAGAGGGCAATGAGAAAAAGCAGTATCTCTCTGACTGGGAAGGGGGGAAACAGGAGGGGTAGCATCACAGTACATAGCAACCTGCCACGGTCAGGAGTTGACATCACCAGCAAATGAATGGGCGAGTCTCCAAAGCTGCAAGGGACTGATCTCCAGCTGACACCCTGGGGATTCCTGTGTTCTTGCTTGTAGTTTGGCAATGGAGCATGGTTTGTCATGCTAAAGGAAACAAACAAAACCCACCTTTCTGAATTGAAGAGTAAATAGGGTATTGACAATCTGTTCTTAGAGAAAACATCTTCCAGAATGGCAGTAAAAAGCTGTTAAATGGATTTGGTTTGTATCTTAAAGCTGTAGTTTGACAAACGTTTCTTTTGGTGGCAGTACTGGCTTAAGCAGTTTGTATCCATCTCCGTGCCACCCCATCCCTCATGGCACTGAACTGCTCAGGGGTGCGAGTGGTGAACCAGATCAGTGACGTGATGCAGGGCACAAGTCATGCAGAAAAGTGTTTATTTTTAGTCTGGATCCATACCTTGATCCAGTTTGGAAGATAGTGCCAAACACGATTGTACTGGTCTAATGTGTACTGGGAACAGGGGAAGGTTGAGCATCACAAGGTGAGGGTCTCCTTAAGCTGGAAGTGGCACAACAAGAAAATGTTTACATACAACATCAGTCTTCTGATTGAAAAGATAAATGGATTTTCGTTCATTTAATTTGCAAATGGGTGGTAAGTAGACACAAATGTACCAGTATGGCTAAAGCCTGGAAGAAAATAATGTTCTCATATTGGTACCCTGAGTAGGAACAGAAATAAATGGCTTGAAAGTCTGATTTGGGACTTTACAATAATTTAAATGTTTCCATGAGTAATAAATTCTTAATAGCTCTATGAGGGAACCATTTTTTTTCTATCATGAAACTTCTCTCTGTTGACCTGCTGTTGGATGTTGAGGAGTTAAAAATATGCATTTCATTGTAAACCTCATATTAACTACTGTTCTTTCATACTAAGTAGGGGAATAGTTGCATATTGATTAATTTTACAATAGTTGAAAAATCAGACTTTTCATCCGAAACATGGAGTCAGAGAGGTGTGACTTACAAAAAATTGAAATAAAGATTTCCCCGAGCCTTGTTGCAGATGCAGAAGTAGGATGGTGGGTGGAAGAGAAGTGTGTTAGGTCTCAAGGGCAGTGAGTACAAGCACTGCCCCCAAAATAATCTTTAGAAGAGTTTCTTTTGACCCAGGACCTGAATGGTAAGATGGTTTGGGTTTCTGAACAAGAAATTCTTGATCATTTTTAGGATTCTTTTTTTTCCCATTTGGTTTTACAGAAGGAGAATTTTGTCTGTTTTCTCTCTCTGTACACTGACTTGTTCTGGATATATACGTGCTTCATACAAGCAACTCTGCTTCCCAATGGAAACGATTCAGTGAAGCCCAAAATACTGGGTACCTTCCAGGGTCAGTACTTAGTGATGGGCTTATTGACATACTTTATTTGAGAGGCAAGAATGTTTGCTTGCTTCCCAAGGATAAGTGCATTCTTCACACAATGGGGAATTCTCAATTGTGCTTCTTTCTCTGCAGTGACTCTTACGATATTGATACTTTGGTATTCTGAATCAGGGTTATAAAGTGCTGCAGGATTATTTCTTAATGAAACGTGCACGATGGCCACAATGTCTTCTAGCAGGTGACTTTTCTGGCAGACCTGATTTAGCTTGTGATCCCATGAGGACAACTTGGTTTGTTTTTTTCCTTCCATAAACTCACCCTCATAACGGCCACAAACATTCAATTTCTTACTCACCAGGTAGGCTTTATTCACATGCAGGCTGTCTGCCAAGGATTAGAGGTTGCAGTTGGCCAGGCAGAATTTTAATTCAGGCTTTTTTGGTCACCCAGGAAAACTGGTGGTAACACCAAGAAAAATGAACAAATTTCTGGCAAAATGGAAATTCACAGTACTTCAAAACCCAATATATAAAACAGTATATAAAATGACAACATATAAAAGCTACAACAATCCCCTGAGGATGCCCCATGTCTAGCTTGGAAGAGAAAAATGGTTAAGATCTAGTATTACTTGATTCATTGCAAGTAGTTGAAAATTGCATTAATCAGGAAGGATAGCTGTTGTGAAATGTCATCGTTTCAGTGAGCAAACCTGTGGCTTTGTTTGTTTGTTTGCTTCTTTTTTTAATCAAACACACAAAGTTGGGTGAAACAAATAGATTAAGAAACAAGAAATGAACAATGAAGTTATTAATAGGCTAACAGCAGGCCATCCACTTTGGACGAGCCACACTCGTACTCTGCAGGTGTCAGATGATCTGATTTAGGCATCCAGTAGGTGATTCTTCATTACTCCTCTAACCTGCTGAATCAATTAGCTCTCTCATTAGTGGTTTTACCATTATATTCATCTCTCAGAGAGGTTGTATTGCCATTGCAGCTTTTTTTAAGGACATTAATTGCGTCTACCCTAACTGCTGCATTGAGTGGTTCTTGCTTTAGCCAGGGAGAGGTAGCAGTCTCTCCCTGGCCCTGGTGGGAGAAGCTCCCCAGCTTCTCCCCACTCACTTTTGGTGGAGCAGCTGTGAGTAGCTTCTGTTCAGTGTCGTCATTACAGCTACTAGTAAAATAATATGAAGATACTCTGGTTTTGAGTACTGTTTTTATCTTCATGGGCCTCTGAACAAAGTATATTGAGCATACTTTTACCTTTTAGTATTGTATTTATTTTTTCAAAGAAAGTTACTTTGTACCGTAGGATACACATGGTTTACAAAGAGGTAGTCTTCCTGTAGTTTGTTGTAAAGTGTCCTGTAAGATATTACCTGCAGTCTTTCTTCCCCTTTATGTTTTACTGTGTTGCTTGGACCCACCCTTCTGCTATCCATCTTCTTGAAGGACCAGGAATTTCTTAGTTTGCTCTCTTTACTTGGATGATACTAGACTAAAAATCTGGTTACAATCATGGTTTGGCGATTGTTCATGAAACTGTCAGAATAATGGAGGTGAGATGGGGTCATAGCTCAGCTGGAGGTAAGGACAGGGCCAGTTGAACACTGGCCAGCTCTGGTGTGGTGATTGCATAGAACCTGTTGAGTACACGCTGTGTGAGGAAGCCCTGTGTTCTTCAGCTCCTCCTGTGTTCTTCAGCTCCAAGGCTAATGCCACTACCCAGTTCCCAGACCAGAGCTGGCCAACGTCTACCAGTTTTGACTGGTGCAGGTCTGGCATGATACCACCCAGGTAGACACGGCATTCATTAGCTTTGCTGCTCTTGGATCCAAAGTTCTGTATTCACCCACAGCACTGTGTTTTGCCACTTAGATGTATTTTTTGAGTTATTTCATTTTAATCAGTGACATTATGATGAGAGCAAGGGAAAATGAGGGCAGTCACCCCCAGTTGGTATAGACATATTGTCCTATCTACTGAGACAACATTTCTGAACTTGAGAGAGGGAGAGGGATTTCACTGGGAGTTGTGCCTGAGCGAGCAGGACAGAATTGGGCCACCATTTGCAAACAGGAGAAAAATTGAAGGAAACACCTGCTTTAGTTTTCAGAGAAAGATTAGTGTTTGTGATGGACATGTTTTTGCAAGGTTAGTCTGGCAGGTCTCTGCAGACAGCACCATCCTCCCCTCTGTCCTTTACATTTTCCGTAAGTATTTAAAATGAGTTTGAATGTCTCAGAGGAACTGAACACTCAGGAGCAAAAAAACATTCTCCTGCAGATCAGTAATGACTAAAATAGCTTAGATCTGAGAATAAAGAGCAGCCTGCAGTTTGTAACCAGGACTAGCTGGCTACTGCTGGAGCTGGAGCTGGAGCAAGGATAACAAGTACATGTGGTCATTGGGGGGGAAGCAAGAAATCACCATGCACCAATACATGTTTTCAAGCTCTATTTCGGGATTGTCAAGAGTTTCACTCTTAGCAGCCTAGGCATGTCTATTGATTTGCATGCTGTGGTTTCTGCTTGACAGATATGCTGTAGATTTTGGAATACTTGCAGCTTAAAAGAAAACTCAGCAGCCAAGGAAAGCAATTCGAGTACTCATCTCACTTTAGTCTTCTCAGGCGCAGTTACTATCACAAGAGGAAGAAAGAGAAATAATGATATCAAATCAATAGAGAGAGAATGAGTCAAAAGAAGATTGTAGTGTATGAGGATATAAGAGAAAGAAAGGAAAACAAGCTGTGAAATGTGCTGCTGCTTATGGGAAATCGTTTGGACCAAATCCTCATGCTCTCTGAATTGGTATGAAGATAGCAGGCAGGATTTGGCCCTTGATGATTATAATTCCCTCTTCTCGGCAATTTACTGAAGCTTTCAGTGAAATTATTGCTCAAAAATAAAGACGTGTGTGTCAGTGTAAACACTGTGATCAGTTAAATGCTAACTAGCATAGGTTTGTGAAGTCTCATTCGTTAATCTTTCAGACTGCATAAGAGAAGCAGCTTTTGAAGTGCAAAGTATTATCATCATCATTATACGTTCATAAAATGCGTTCTGTGCCTCATTGAAATGTGAGAAAGCTGAAAGTGGCACACAAGGGTGCCAGATCTGTGCCAGCTCCAGAGTCTCTGCTGGTTTCCCATATTCTCGTCACCCGGAGAAGTCTGAAGGGGTGACAGTTTTTCTGACATGGTACGCCTTGGAATTCCCTCTTTAATTTCCTAGTTTATGTGCTTGAACTGTTATGGCATCTGCTTTGTTTCTGGTGACTGCTTTTAGATGATTTCTTTTTTTGGGGGAATGTCCAGCTCAAATACCTCTGACTATATGATACTATTTAGATACAGCTTAATGGATTCTCCTTACCCTAAAGTACTTTTATGCAAAGAAACAGGTGCTAACAACTGGAACATTAGTAGAAAGGGCAGATACCACACTGGACCAGGAGTTGCAAGGAACTCATGTAGTGATGTGAAGGCAGCTGTGAGCTTTCTCTGCCTGCACTCCCGGTGAGCCAGGCAACAGCTCTACAACCTGGTCACCGATCCTAAGCTACTGAGCCCTGCTGGGAGTTAAATAATATTGACCTGGGCTCAGCAGTGTGCCATATAAACATACACAGGGTATGAGTATGATCACTCGCTATTGTTCATTTTAAAGTCGTCTCTCGTTAAATAGACTTAAACCAAGAAGAAAATAAAAATCAATGTCACTGATTCATACAGGTCACCCATCTTGGCTGATATGAATTAGCTTCCTGATGCCTTGGAAAGGAACTTGAAGGCAGATGGATTAATACCTTTGCAGTCCATCCAGGGAAAGCATCCTGCATATAGGGAACGATCTGGAAAAGCTGACTTTTAATGGCTTGGACATCTCTGAACACATGCAGGCCTGTGTGCTGGACTTCCACAGTGCTTGTAAAGCCAGCTGTGAAATTCCAGTGTCTTGTGGGAGCAAAGAACAACCTATTGCTGTTTAAACCATTGCACTTCTCCCATCTGAAACCTCTGTGAGTCCTTTATCTTTATTCTTAAAGCAGCAGTAGCCAGCTTTTGAAAGCAGTACATCATAGTACATTGTAGCTACCTGGAAGGGAGCAGTACATCAGAGAACCTTACTGGGTTTTTTACCCCTCATTTTTCTTCTCTTCTTCAGATAAAACCTAGATATGTCAAACTTCTTGGAATAAAGCTATGAACATGGGAGGGGGCAGAGAAAGGCGTATCGGCTGAACTCCTGCACAGCTCTCTCACCCCCCGCTGTTCGTGAGGGAGGTTAAGGGAAAAGGCTCCTATGGGTAATCTCAATTATTGATAAATAAGTGGAAATTGATGTTTAGCCTTGAGTTCAGTACCTGAAAATGCCAATGCAGTAAATGGGGCTATAAAATCACTGACTTAAGCATCTGTCATACTAAAGAATCTGTAAAAGCAGGATGACACAGGCACAAGGCATGCTTATCTCAAGGGACAAGAATAACTCTCAATAGAGCTGGGGAGAAATGAGAATTCTCCCATGGGGATTTTCAGAGAAAGTCTTACTGAAAATTTTCTTGAGAAGTAAGTTTCTTTCTATGTGAGAATTAAAAAGGACAAAGGGAGGCTGTGGGAAGAGGAAAAACTTTTCACATTTTTGTTACTGTTTTCCATCTGCTGGAAAACTAGGTGCAATTACAAAACTATGTTTTCTTCTGCTTTCTTGTACTTGTTTTTTCAGACAGAAAAGCTGCAAGAAACTCAAAAAGTGAGGAAAAACATAGTCACAGCGTATTTACTGTTTTCCATGTAGTGAATGATGCAATCCATTCACAGGAAGCATAGGAAGCTACATTTTCTGTAAATTATATTTTTGCTTTTAAAATTTACTTTGTCAAAGTCGTTGTTTCTCTGTGAAACAAAAATCTTCTTTTAAAAATGTTTTTTTGTTTGTTGTTGAAAAACATTCAACCAGTTGTAGCAGTCAGGAACATGCCCGCTCTCTTTTCAGTTTTTAAACTCCATAATCTATTTTCTTTTCCTCTTTGTCTTACCTTGATTTTAAGGTTTGCTTTGCTTACCAAATTAATTTCATGGTTTGCTCTTCTGCTTTCGTATCCTTCTGCCTGAGCTGCTTATTTATTAGCCAAACCTCTACGTAGCCAAAAAAAGATAAGAAAAAGCAGAAAGGCTGAGTGTTTTGAAAATATGTTAGACCTAGAGACAGCAAACCGAAATGTTTCACTCTAATGATGAGTGAGTTGCATACTGATTCTGTGGATGATAGATCTCTTAAATCAGATGTGCTTTGCATTCTTCAGGGCTCTACACAACAGAAATTTAATTTGAAAAGCTCACAGAAGCTCCTGTTATCTTTAAAAAATGTTTTTCAAAAATCTACGTAGTCTGGAAAAATTACTGAGGTGTCTCCTGTTGACTTTCACCTGTTCTTAATAGCTATCAGTACCGATTCCTAATTTATGCGTGCTGTTCAACTTCAAAATATTTACTTTTATGTGCTTAGCATGTGAATCCTGACAAGTTAGGTGGTTCTCTAGCAACTTTCTGAAGCTTTAAAAGATCAAGTAGTTAATTAATTTCTGAAACAACATGGAAACCAGAGATACTTCACAAAATTCTTTTCCTGTGTCCTCAAACAAATGAACTCGTTGGAAAAGCCCCTGCCTCTTGAAGTAAGAAACACAAACCTATTTTGATATGGGAAGTGTATGATTGCTTGCAAAAAAATGACAATAATAATTAATTTTAATGCATCTGATAATAAGAAAACAAAATCTTTCATCTGATAATTTGAAAGTCATGCATAACCTGAGGTGATTGACACTCATGCCATGTAAGTGTTCCTCTATGTAAGCTTCGTTTTCAGCATTGTTCTGTTCATTTTGCATACTCAAGTGTGAGAGACGTAATCATAGAAGGTACACCATTGCACCTAAAGTGCAGCTCCCAGTCCTTTGGCTTTCACTGTTGTCACTCAGTACACTTGAACAAAAACATTGAACTGTCAGACGTCATAAGTGCTGCAAAGTTACGCTGGTTGTGTGACATTTTGGGTGATTGCTTTCTTACTAACTTATTAAATGCAATTGGATGGAGGCAGGTAAGTGCTTTTGTTTGTCTTCTAGAAGACCTTGGCTGTTAGTGCATGGAGTGCCCAATGGTTAGATTGTTTACCTGACAATTGATTTACTCAAAAATCATTAGCTCAAAATTCAAAACTAATGTTAAGAAGAAGGAATGGTAAAGCTGATCTCGACTGTTCTTTGTGGACCACCAAGGCAGTGGGCTTGGTGGCGATTTATTATTTATTGCTTTGCTTGTGTTGGCTTGTTTTTCTTGTTGTAGGTGGGTCATGATAGCAATTAAGTTTCAGAAAATTTCCAGGCAAAGGCCCCCTAGGCTGCCTGGGCTTGCAAAAGTAAATGCATGCCCGTCTAGAATAAGGACCTAAGTTTGGAAGGTGGCAGGTCATATTGTGACTCGGAGGGAGCTTGGAGATATTCTTTCACATTGGTGTACTGTAACAGCTTCATCTTGTTATTTGTGATTTTCATACCCTATAGGTGTCCTCGGCTAGAGGTAGGAGAGATCTGTCAGCCAGCAGGTTCAAAGAGGAAGGTTTTGTGAAGAGGAACCAGTGTGGCTGAGCTCATTTAAACTGTTTGCAGATTGTCTAAGGAGATCAAGACTGTTATGGATGTGTTTGTTCAAACTTCCTCAATTAATAGTTTTTATTTGATCTGGTGGATAAACTGTTTGCAGAGCAGTTCAGTGTGAGTGTTCCATTGATTATTTGATATTCTGTGTTTATCATTAGGTTTATATTCCTTGTGTTATATATGAGACTCGAGATTATTTAAGAAATGCCTCATCTATAATGTGTAATAGATCCTCCATCAGGGTAATGAGCAGCAGCCCTCAGAGTTCAATAAGAGGAATAGTTAATGTATTCATGATCACATAAGAGTACTATAACTTTGTAACTTAGCTGAGTTATCTGTGCAAAGAAATGGGTGGACGCTCACAGTTTTGTCCTCATAACAGTTGTTCAACTGCCTGTATCACAGGGGAACAGAAAATGTGAACAATTCACGAGGTCATAAGGAGGATTGTCCCAAATGCTCTGCATTTTCCTGCTCAGGATGAAAAATGACGCAGTGATGCTGAAAGGCACTGTTTTCTGCTTTTCCTTACACTGGTAAAGGCCAGGAAGTTAATCTTTCGTTACAAAAGTTGAATAGTCCCTGTTTGCACCAAGAAAAAGTTTGCTAAAGGAACCCTGAGAGATAGCACAAGTTTGGGCATTCCCAGGGCTTGGCAGAGGAGCATCACAAGGAACGACTGCTCTTTCCTGGCCAGCAGTACTGTTGCTATAAAACACGTTCCCAGCAGGTATTTAACCATTCTGGAGACTGGTATCTCCACAGGAGTAGTTGGACACTAGTGTTTTACCTCAACAGCTCAGTCTGCTGGAGCCATATAAACCTCCTTATGGGTATTGCCATGCATTGAGGAAGGAATGTGGGGAAAAAACATCATGGAAATGCACTGCATCATACCCTACATATACATCTGTACATATGCATAACCACACACACACAAACACTTATGCAATGCCATGCTTGGCAGAAAATGTGGTATCTCTACAAAGTCTGGAAATTGGGAGTGAGCCCAATGTGTGGCTAATGAGTAATTTTGCTGTAGGTACTGCTTACCCCACGTAACTGATGTCAAAGTTAGAACTAGGTGCTAGCCTGAGTGTGGGAAAATCAAGGTTTATATTTTTAGTTTGTCACTGCAGTCTGCATAGCCCAGGAAAGTAGGAGTATTGGCAGGGATTTATAACAGGTGTTAGTTTTCATGCAAGTTCTTGCTTTGATTAGGTGTCTAGTGAAGATTAGGGTTAAGGCTTTGGAAAAAGTGTAAGCGTTAAATTATCAAATCTGTTCTTGTATTCTGTGTGGCCTCAAAACCTAAGTTGGATACTGCAAAGGCTAAAGGCTGATGTTCAGTATTGGTCAAAAGAAGCCTAACAAGGGAAGGGGTAGAGCTAAAGGTGGGAAAGTATGCATTTATACACCGCATTTGTGATGCATTCAGCAACACGGAGCAGTCAGGAATGAGTAGAGTTACCAGCCAGGACAACCTTATCAATACTTAATAGTATCTAAAGGGTTAGTTTAAGGAGGAGGGAGCCAGACTCTTTTCAGTGGTTGCCAGTGAGAGGACGAGGGGCAAGAGGCGCAAGTTGGAACATGAGGGCTTCCACTCAAATATGAGGAAAAACTTCTTCATGGTGAGGGTGACAGAGGCCTGGAACAGGCTGCCCAGGGAGGTCGTGGAGTCCCCTTCTTTGGAGATTTTCAAGACCCGCCTGGATGCCGTCCTGAGTAACACGCTCTAACATGCTCTGGGCAATCCTGCTTCAGCAGGGGAGTTGGACTAGATGATCTCTATGGTCCCTTCCAATTCTAAAAAAGTTCAGTGATGGCCTAGCGTATGCTACAGCTTTGTTTGGGGCTTTGTTTGTTTGTTGTTGGAGTTGAGGCTGCAAACAGAAGAGGAACTGGGTTTAAAGCTGTGTTCTAGAAGGTGAAGAAACGAAAGATCCATGTAATGATGGTAGAGACGAATTTTTGTCTAAGTACCTATATTGTAGGTATCATAAAAGCTAGCATAACTGTTCAGTTTTGAGTAAAAGGTCATGATTAGGATTAGTGTTTGGAAAGGAGTTATGTGTGTGTTGATTTTAATTCCATGTTGTGTATGGAATGGAAATACAAGAAAGTGTTAGCAGTGGGGAACAACTGATGCTTGTTTTTCTCTAAGCACAGATATAGATATATATATATATAGATATATATATCTCCTTTCCAGAAAATTTCTAGGTCTTCTGTCAAACAAATGTTTGTTTATGACTAAGATGTTTTCTTCTCTGCTTTGGTCACACAGATATAGTTGGCAAGTTGAGTTAAGGTTGGAATTAAGGTTCAGGTTTAGGATTCAAGAAAGCATGTATGACTTAGGGTTTGTGTTTGGAAATAAAAAATGAAGGAGTAAACCCCAAATTAATGAAATAATTGTTGCTGTTCACCTTGAAGTAACTAAGAATGGGCTGTAGATACATGTGAATTCAATACAATTGAATTTATTGATACATTTTTGGAGGGTCGGAAATGTAGGATAACTGCAAGTCTTATCAGGAATGAGTGCCTGATGTTCAGTATTTGGCTACGTAACGATCCCTCGGTTGCAGTGAAAGCTTGGTGTAAGGCAAGTTTGGGGAATCAAACATTTCTGAGTCAAATTTATTTCTGTATTCTCTAAGGCAGGGAAATGCAGGATGAGTTTGCACTCATCTTAAATGCATGATGTTTGAGGGGCTGATATCAGCTTCCCTCTAGGTATTGGCTCCCTGATACAGGGAAAGTTAGCACTAGGGTAGTGGTTGAGGGATTATGATTAGAGTTAAGAATTTGTGAACAGAGACATTTCTGAGAGGCTGAATGCTGTTTCTATGCGGAGTGGAACTGTAGGATAAGTGAGGTTGTCAGCAGTGATAAATGACAGCTCTTTGTTTTTCTTCTGGATTCTGCTCTCCTGGGTATCGTTAAGGCTAGTGATAGGATTAGGGACAGAGAAAAGACGTATTTATGAATCAGGTTTATTGCTGTGGTACGGCTGGTTTTCTAGGATAAATGTGGAATAACTATGGAATAGTTGATAATCTTTGGTTTTCGTCGGAGGCAAACAATCTGGCTTCAAAGGAGGGTAGTGTTAGAGACTTAAGTTAGATTTGGAAAAGAAGAATTTCTGCATGTGTTTTTTGCAGTATTCTCCCAGTCCATGAAATCTGGGGTGAGGGCTGAGGTCAGTGGAGAGGAGTTGCTTGTGTTTAGATACCCTGGCATAGTGATGTCTGTGATTAAGGTTTAATTTCCGTCTAATTTTGGCAAAATTAACATGTGTGAATTTGCTTTGGGTAAGTTTGCCTAGTTTTGTGTAAGTGATAGTGTGATCCATTCAGCAAGGATGAATGATAAAGCCCTGTTTTTTTTCAGTTGTCCTCTTGAGTGAGGTTCAGCTCAGTTTGGACACTGTACTTTACTGATTATCTTCTCAAGAAAACAAGGACTTTTAGCTTACTAGAGAAAACTAATATTTTTCCCTCCTGTTGTTTCACTCAGTGAAAAAAAAATCTGGAGGATACTTGTGTAACTGCTCTGCAGTTGATATCCATTTAAAAATTACATTGGTGAATAATGAGGCAACAAAGAAATAATTCTTGTTAAATCATCACTGCTAACAGCAATTAGCAAATCGACAAAACGGGTATGTAAGATGATGCAATTTGTCAATAGTTTTCAATGTAGAAGCACAATTCTTACAATTCTCATTTGTGTTCTATCTCTTTACAGTAGTCAAAGCATTGCAAGTAATTAGAAAGGGGTAGTTTTTTCTCTCCAAGCAAGCTAAAGTTAATCTTAGTGAAGTGCCTATTAAGTGGATATTGCCTCAGCTGTTGGCTGTTTGAATCCTGGCACTGATCCTAACAAAGCACCGAAGGCATGCACCAGTGGCCAGGTAATGTAGACCCTGTAGGGCCTTATTTCTTCTTTGAATTTAAATTCCTGTTCTGGACAGGTGCTCAGTCTTTGAGCTTTGCTCTCTTTTGCCGTAGAGGACCTTCATTTGTGAACTTGAATGACTTACAGTTTCAATATCCATGGACAGGATTCTCCTGAGAGAGGTATTTCTTAAACCTGTTTTTAGTTTTGAAAAAAAAAAATTGATAGTGTGAGTTTGTTTTCAGGTGTGAAAAGGGTAGAATATATTTTCTGACTTCAATTTCTCATATTCACAATTATTTTTTGTAGAACAGAAAACCAGACACACACACAGAGTACACATTAGGAAAAAGGAAAGAAAGGACTAGCTCAAGCATTAATAAAAGCCATTTGAAATGCCAGAGAGAAAACATCTTTTAAAGTGCTGTTCTTAATTGAACATCTTCTCAGAAAGAACCTAGACATTTTCCTTCATTTCTCTAAAATAAACTTAGTAAGTTTGAGGAGGTCAACTCTTCCTTTGGCTAGCTTAGGTAAGGCGCAACAGGGCAGAAGAATTTTTTTTTTTTTTTTTTTTACTTCTAGGTATTACTGCCAGAACAGAACAGTTATTTTGGGACAGTTGAACATCAGCTGTGTGATCAAACTGGTGATCGCAGCCCATGTCCCAGTGAACAAGCATATCTTCATAAAACCCTGTCTGAGGAACTTAACAAGCACTGGCCAGTTTTATCAGAATCAAGGGATTGTGGCTTTAATCCAGCAAAACACTTAAATGCATGAGAAACTTTAAGCATATAATAGTTCCACTGAAATCAATCAGACTGTGGATGTACTCAAGTGCTCTGCTGGATCGGTGCCTGCAGGAACGATGAGAGAGCTCTACCTCTTATATTTTAAATATGCTTTCCCCATGGACTGTCCCTGAAGCATTGGGCAGTATGTGTTGCTTGTGCTGTACCTTGTCAGTGGATAAATTTGGCTTAATTCTTCCATGATGCATGTCTAGCAGTGTTCTTGGCACTAAATTGACTTGGAGGGGAAAAAGTTATTGAGTGGTGTACCTGATTAAAAGTTCTTATTTTTCAAATATCTTAAAAGTGAGTCATAAATTGTGAGGGTCACAGAGAAGGTAGAGGATTTGCTCCATAATTTGCAGACATTAGAATTTTCGATATGGGATTGGGAGCTGAGAGAAGCAGTTGTGCTTTTCAGGATCGTTCAAGGCTTTTGATGGCACTTTGCCTGGGATCGCAATGAAAAGAGACTCAAACAGCTACAGGAGAAAGGAGAACGAAGGTGATCACATCTCTGAGACAATATGTCCAATTATCATAGTACAGAGTGAAATAAAGGAGAAGGGAAAAATAACTCGTAGCACATCAGACGTCAGGTAACTGCAGTAGCCAGGAGTCGAGGAAAAGCTAATGTGGAGGGTCATGTTAAAATCTCAAGCTATCAAGTTATGTCTGTAGGGATGTAGCAGTGGAGGTGGGGGGAACTGGAATTTGTTACTGTCTACCACAGATAAAGGACTGTTGCAGACAAATACTACATCTCAGGACTGTGAAAGGAAAAGGAAGGAAAAAAAGAACAGGGGTAAAAAGGACAGGGAGTTTCTACTCTAATTTTTGCTGAGGCAAGTCAAGAAAAAGATCGTTTTCAGTGGAGTTACTTTGGAGTAAGAGGGGAGAATCCAGCTCTGAGAGGTCTGTAATGGAATCAAATTGATCCAATTGGCAGAGAAGAACTACATTCGAGCAGAAAAAATAATGTGCAGAATTTGTGCTTTTGAAGCACAACAAAGAACCACAACGGCCAAGCAGGACAATGAACTGGAGAAGAAAAATCACCACAAGTGGTAGCAGCTGAAGGATGGCTTTAAATTTGACACCTGCAGAATGGTAATAGTAATTATGTTTTGTTCTTACTGTTATAAAGGGGAAAAACCATTGAAGTAAGGTGACATAAAATCTAAGAATCAGGAGTAGGGCAGACCATGTAATTTAGAGCTATTTCAAAAGGATGCTAAATGGAAAGATGGAAAATAATAGCAGGAGCTAAATTTTCCTTCTGCAAATGACAGCAGTTTCAGTCAGACTCCTTTAAGTGCTTCTGCCAGAAAAAAATATAAAAGAAATTGTCTTTTAAAAAAGTGGTTTCAACCAACAATTGCATGTGTTGATAATATAGGGATTTCTTGCCAATTTATTCTGCATGGCTACTTCTCTGCAAATCACAATGCTGTTGTTGTTTCTACCTGTGTCTCAGAAAAGTAATCCCCCAGACCACATATCACTGCTATTTTTAGCACTCTGAGAGCCTTAAAACAGGGTGTAGCTCATATGAAATGAATATAATCAGAAAAAAGTTTATCATAAGAAGTTAATTCACTGAATCTTTGCCAGATAAAACGTTGTGAATTTGAACAAATTAAGGACAAATTAAACAAACAAAAGAGAGAGATTGTAAAAAGGCAAAAGATTCAGTGCTAGATTTTTAAAAAAACAAACCCTGATTGGATTCTTTGGAAAGAAATTCATTTTCAGCTTGGATAGCATCCATCTAAAGATTTTTTCCCCTACAAATTAATAGCATAAAAGTCCCAGGCTGTGATAAGTCTTATTCAGAGCTATTTTGTGTTTGCTAAATGGAATGTGACAGGGATCTGAAACACTACTATACTACAGAAAATAATTAGTTGAGAAGTAACTTGATAATTTTACCACTGTGAAGAATGAATGGAAATCAACCTTTGCTTTAATTATGTGCAAAGGAGAAGTATAATTACCTGCACAAGATACTAATCAGAGAAAATGATAATACATTCCTCTCTTATCTAGTAGATAGCAAACTAGCTTGCTTAATCTGTTCACCTCTGGTGTATCAAAGATAGCAAATTAGTTACTGCCGAGCAATCTATATTCTAAGGTTACTTTATTCAGTCCTTGAGATAAATGCTTACGGAGAAATTTTGAAAAATAAAATCACTGACTGCTATTTGAACATTTCAAAATTAAAGGAGAAAGACAGAATTGCTTTGTGCAGCTCCAGAATATCAACAAACTGAAAACACAGGTGACTCAGAGGCAAGAGGTAGTCAAGAACAGGTGTTACCCATGGCTGATTTGTCACAACCTTCATATTTTGCAAACATGGTTGCCAGAGGTGGTTCTTTCACATTGGCAAGATTATTGATGCTTTTCTACCTTCTGTAGGACCAAAATCAGGATGCTGTTCTTGAAAGTACAGCTCTATACTTCAAAAGGAATGTTTATGGTGGCAGACATCAAAAAGTCCATTCCCAGATCTTGGAATCCTGGAATCATAGAATTGTTTTGGTTGGAAAAGACCTTTAAGATTATCAAGTCCAACTATTAACCCAGCATTGCCAAATTACCACTGATCCATGTCCCTCAGCACCATATCTATCCATCTTCTAAATACCTCCAGGGATGGTGACTCCACCAGTCTTCTGGGCAGCCTGTTCCAATGCTTGACAATCCTTTTGGTGAAGAAATTTTTCCTCATATCCATCCTAAACCTCCCCTGGTGCAACTTGAGGCCATTTTCTCTTTCCTCATCACCTCTTCCTTGGCAGAAGAGACCAGCCCTCCCCTCGCTACACCCTCACAGAACTTAAATTAAGCAGGGAGAAATCAGTGCTCCTTTGTCTTCCCTTTCACAGGCACAGGAGGTCTAACAGGCAGGTTTGATGCAGTTGCACAGAGGAAGATGGACAGACTTCCTAGTTTCATCTCCGTTGTATACTATGTAAATAAGCAAAAGTCTCTGAGATTTTAACATGAAGCCTGGTAGCTCCACGTGTGTGATGTTATTTTGGCTGCTACCACACTAATGCAGTGACCAGGCATGTTTCCTCCAACAGAAGCCTATAGAAGGCTCTGCACAAGGCTTTCTTGTAAATGCAGTAATGCTTGGCTAATGAAGCTATATAGTAGCTGGAGACACCCTCATGCTTGTCTCCATTAAAACAGTAAAGAACAAATCAATAAAGTGAATCAGGAGATCATATAGTTATATTATGGCAGTAGTCAGAGAACACCACAAGGTCAGGAAATATTACAAACTAGTATCGGGGCATTCTCTGTGTAATGAATCTTCTGAAATTAGATCTGTAGAAACCTGCAAAACACAACAGAGCTCTGAGTGCGAGGAAAATACTTACATGATAATCATTTAAACAGAGTCTGTTCGTAATCTACTGAAATTGCTGTGTTCAATTTATATGAAAGTCTATAAAGTTTAATCTTTGGCAAGGAGTTTCCACAGTCAGTATTTGCCTTCTGCTTGATTGTTGAGAGGTCTTGTCCATGTGCTTAAGACACCTTGTGGGTCACCAGAAATTTAGTGGTATGGTAAAAGAAAAAGCATCAGCTTCAGGTTTTGGAGAGGAAATAATGAAACAAAATTCCTCATTGTTCCTGTTTCCTCCTGTAACTCATGTTGGTTTATTTGTAGCAGTAAAACTGTATCTAGTTGCAATTCTGGCTCTCATAATGACTTCATGTCAGCTTGAACAAGAGGAGGAAAACATTAAATGCATCTCTTGCGTCATGTCAAGCTTGGCAGAGTTGCACTAGAGGTGTCTTTGGCCCAGTGTGCACTTATCCAACCTACGGACATTCTGTATTGTAACCTGAGTTTGTCGGTGCTATTTAAAAATAAGGGGAAGTTTCTTAAGCCAAATAGCATTTCAGTTTATTCTGAAACTCCGAGTGTGCTGGCAGGGTTGGTCGTGAAAGTGGTGTAAAGGTGGCTGAGACCAGCACAATAGAGGTGAGGTTAGCCCAGGCATGTAAATATGAGATAACTGATATTAAAACAATAGTTTTGAAATGCGCTGTAGGCTACCACTGTAACATTTTCAAGACCTGTTATAATGATACATCTACGTGTCTTTGTTAAAACCTAAATATAGCTTGAAATGAGTACTGTCTCAACAGTGCAGCATTGCACCATTGACCATGGCCATGTGTGGAATGAATGCAAAATGAGGGTGAACTGCTGGAGCCCAGAAAAGATAGTTACTAGTCCTCTCTTTCCCCTCCTTCTCTGTTTGAAAACTGTAATCATTGTCTTTCCAAGAATACGTGTTGCTTTCTGAGCTGAGAAAAAGCTTTTTTTCCTCTTGGTCTTTGACATACATGACAAGCTACTGATGCACAGCGGTGAGTGAGGACCAACTGAAAGCATCCACTTTGATGGCATACCTTTTCCCTCTCCTTCCCTCCACCTCACTTATGTTTTATGTCACAATACCTGTGACTTATTTTAGTCATTCCTGGTGTAAATTTTTGAGGCAGAGCTTATTACGTGTACAATGATTAGTACAATGGGGCCCTCAAGCCTCCTCAGTATTTCTAGCCACTATCTAAAAATAAGTTCCTGAAGAATTGACACCAAACCATCAAGATATCTGCCTCTTCCATTGCAGTAGCAGACATTTGCTACTTTTTCTGGAGACACTGTTCTGTATTTTTATTATTATTTATATTTTAGCTCTTTGTCCAATTCAGAAAGAACAAGAGGAGATATATTTTTTGCACTCATTATGATTTACTTCCCCAACCATTACTTAGACCATAGTAATTTTATATTTTCTTTCGATTTTTAAAAGAAACTTCTCTCTGCAGGTTTGATCCTCTAGTTCACAGATGCAAGATTTTCCCTTTCTGAGAGAGCATGAGCTTTTATACTCTTCTGCCTCTGCCTCTTATGCCTTCAAATTAGGTTTAGGTGTTTTTCCTTGAAAAAGTCATTCTTGCTCTGTGAAAATAGAAGCAAATATTGTGCTTTACACATCAATCCTAGACCCAGAGAGTCAAAGAAAATAATCAATTTAATTTCGTTTTACTGCCTGTGTAATTAGCTATATGTCATAAAAGATCAGATTGCATCTGGAGTTAATTCCCCAAACCTCATCTTAAGTTTTCTTATCAACATTATACTAATCCTTTACATCCTTTAGGCTTCCCCACCTGCAACTTCCAATAACATTTTGTGCCACATGAACTTCTCTTCTGACTCTTCTGAGTCTTGCCTTAGTGGCAATTAAGAATTGGCTATACTAAGTCCATGTTCAAGAGACCAGGTTTGGAGACTAAGTATCTTCTCTTTTGGCAGTTTTGTGCTTAACATTTGTAGTCCTGGAGATAATAAACTGGTGTGAGATGTATGAATGTTGGATTACATTTTTTCTTGATTTAAGTACTTGGCACATTTTTCTCATCATAACTCTGTCCATAGAATATCATCAGTGTGTTGGATCTCAGGGTTTGGGAAAATCTTGCGATTTTTTTTTTTTCTGAGAGGCTGATAACTTCCTGAATTCTGTACCGTGTCCTCTCTCACACAGCCTGAAGGGTTAAAAAAGAAATCAAAACAAACAAAAAAGTGGAGGGAAACAAGAAGGAAGGGTATCATCTGAAGCAGAAGGAAGGTGGGTGTATGTCTTTCTGAGCTTTGTCTGTCATTGAAAAGAAAACCTTGGGTTTACTTTATAAGGAATAAATGGGGTTGATAACAGAGATGAATTATAGGAAGGGAGAAAGAACTGTGGAGACTTAGAGAAAATAGAAGTGGGTAATGTGAGAAGTATAAGACTTAAATTTTAGGAAGGAGAATTTAAAAGAGACATTAAGAAAGTATTTCTTCTGGTGATAGCAATTCTGAGGGTAATGGATTTTCACTCACTGCAAATTTTTAAAAGCAATTCAGCTAAACATCTCTCAGGAATGTCTTGTAGGTGGTTTTTCCTGCTTTAAGCAGTGATACAGATGGTGAGATTTCTCTGGATCTTCTCTATAGAGTTTGGTAAGGTGAAAAGTAAATGAGAGGGAAGACCAGGGATGAAGAACAAACAGAATTTGGAAGGCGCAGTGAGGAGAACCATTCATTGAGTGGCTGTGGTGGCACAGGGACTGATAAAAATCAGGTCCAGCAAAAAGTGAGACCATAGTAAAAGAACAGTAGGCTATCAGTTTAGAGTCCCAGCTTTAGAACTTCGTAGGAATATCATTGAGAGGTCGTGGTGCTTTTCCAAGCTGTTTTTTCTTCAAGAACTTATAATTAGTAACAACCAAATTCGTGCAACTTTCTGCAGTTTCCCACTTGTCTTTTATAAGGTAAAATCTGTCTCATCTTCTGTGTTCTTATCACCACTGATGGGAGCTTGTATAGCTGCTTTCAACTTGCCATTCATGGAACAAGTTTTAGAGCCCATTATCCAGTTGTATGGAATGCATCACAACTTTTATCCTTCCTTTCTTTTTTGTGCTCATCTGCCAAGCAAAGGCTTTTTCCTCAGACCTTATCATCATCTTCCTGTTTCTTATCATCATCCCCTATAGAAGCAGAGTTAAAATATTGTTGTGTTTGCAAAGAGTCTTTCACTTGGATGGTGCAAAAATTATGTATATGTCCAAGTCCCTGTATTCATTGAATATTTGCTTATTATTTAAAGAGGTAAACAGGTAAAAAATTAACTGGTGGTATCAATTGAACTAAGGGCTGGATGTTCAGATGTATACAAATTTAACACTCCACTGGAAATTTTATTTCTGATGCTGTTTTATATCATTGGCTATGGGGAAAAGTAAGGCCAAAATTCGAACTGTTTTCCAGATTAGATAAACAAACTCTTTGGCTCCTGCAGTCAGCCTTTAAGACAGGGTGGAAAGCTCTAGAAATTGTATTATGTACAATTCTGTACGCAGCTTCTCATTTCAGTGCATCACAGATGACAGTGGGACTTCTTATCACTACATTTATCTTCTGCAAATACAAATGTATTAAGATGAGTTACTGTGTAATTACGATTGCTGCAGACGGATTTATTATGAAGCTACCAGATTGTTACCCCTAAAAAAGCCTGTCTTATTTCATGATAATTATGCAAACTGGTGTCATTTTTGTGCACAAGTTCTAAACTGATAATAAAGCAGGCACTCTGCCAGTTTAAATAAGCAGTAGAAATTAGTTACTCTCAGAGAAAGAGGAGATGGGAAACACGTGATGTATATTTACAAAATATTCACCTGCAGAACATGCAGGTGAACATATTAGGGGATGAGTTTCAGATACAGAAAAATGGCACAGATGGACGAGGATAAACAGTCCACAAATAAAAAAAAAGCTACTGAAGTCATTTAAACTGGAAGACAACACACCTAGTACATTATCCTAATGTTTTGACTTTTAAATACTTTTTTTCTACTATGTATTTATTTTGGTATTTTATCTGGGTGAGAGTGAGAGTTATAGCTCATTATAGTTATTTGTGAGGTATTTTGTATAAATTGAACTAGAATTTATTTAGTCATATGTACTAGGTTCCTGTTATCATAAGAAAAGCTAAATTAAACCTCTCATGAGCAGAAGAGCAGTGTTTCTAAAGTAAAGTCAGAGTCTGGCTCCATGGAAATTCATCACCAGTTTGTCAAGAGGAATAACCAGCTCAAAATTTTACCAGAAATTCAGAGTGAATCTGTGGATTCTGGAAGAGATCTGTCACTTTCTCTCCTGTCATGCTGTGTTTTCACGTTCCTCTGCTGCCAGCTTCAGCTCATACAAAGTGTTGAAGTCCCATTAGAAAGTCTGACTTGACAGTTTGACTAACCTGACCAGATGTGGGTAATATCAGGAATCTCATGCTAAACTGGGTCTAAAAAGGTTTGCCACCAAATTGTGAAAAGCAAAGGAACTGGAAAATAGTTGAGATGAGGGTCTGGGAAGCACATTCTGGTTTTGGTGATTATCCACATGATCCCTGCGAAACTTTGGGATTTTCCCAATTACTCTTTAAATCTGTATTCATGTGCTTTTCTAATAGTTAACATCTGGTGCTGATACTGACTTTTCCAATGACTTTAAATATAACAATAACTTTTAAAATCTCATTGCTTTTCAAAATAATATAAATATTTAACCTAAGAATTTATTGAAAATACACAAAGACACAAACCACCCAAAAGTTGTGAGGACACTGACAGAATAGGTATTGAAGAAAGAAAACACTAAAAAAAAATAACCCAACCCAGCAAATGAACCGTTACCATCTGTCAGGTCAAGTCAAGATGAAGGTACTTCATTAGGAAAAGCATAGAGGGGGCTGTCTGCCCCGTCTTAAAGGAAGTCATCCTGGTCTCATTGGCTATCTGCTGTCCATGTTCATTCACAAGACTAGTGAAAATGGGACATATGACATCATGACTTACCTGCAGAAATGTCATTTAACAGAGTTAACGCAACCAGGAATGCCCAGTATCAACAGTGTCTGTTTCCCGGTATTTTATTTCTACTATCTCCAAAGTCAGGCTCACATATAGTCAAAAGACAATAGTTTGTCTGTGTTCTGAAAGAAGGATTTGATAGATTCACTCTCACTCTGCTCACTTTTTTAGGTGGAAATCCACAGTAGGTTTGCTTGTCGTTTTGCTATGCTGTGGAGTGTAAGTTCTTAAGTATTTTTCCATATTTTGGAAGCAAGGGACTCCATAGTAGTTTTGACATTACTCCAAGTTATGTCCCAGAGCATATGAATGGAATCCCTGAAAGCCTCTGGTTCAGGGGACCCTCCAACCCCTTGTGAGGGTTGGAGGGTCCAGCTCCACTGGACATTGAGCTATCTTTTTGCAACATGATGCGTGGTGCAACTCTGGCCACTGGTTCATGTAACCTGTTGTCATAGAGAACACATTTTAAGAATCAAAAGCACATTTCTCTCTCTCTTTCTCTCAAAAATCACCATTATTCATTATTTAGAATTCCATAAATAATTGACCCTTGGCTAGGAAAGTGGAGGAGGGTTTCATTGCAATAGGTGTTTTTTTTTTCCTTTTGGTAGAAGAGCAATGTTTTTCTGAAACAGGTTTGCTAATGTATGTGTCGTATACAGCCTGTTTGCTTTGAAGAAGTAATAAAGCCAAGCATGTCTTGCTGCACACTTTTGTCACCTGCAGTATTTTACACAATTCTTTCTCCCTGATAACTAATCCCAAATCCTTTTTGCTGCTTTTTAGACAAGTCATGCTGAGTTTTATACTTCCACGATAAAAGAAAGCTATTCGAAAACAAATTTTAGTAGTTTACAGGGGAAAAATATTTTCTGCCTTGTATTTTCTGATAAATTTTCACTTGAGAGTCTCAAGTCCTTTAATTTCTTGGTGAATAAAGTTGCAGCTTCATTTACATTTTTATATAAAAGTATAATTAAAATATCTATATTTGGAAGCAAAAATTTGCCAGTTTATCAAATAAGACGGATTATTTTGATAACATTGGAGTTCTGTTATTTATTGTCACATGTGTCCATATGCTGAAATCTTTCTCTCCTGGCAGTGCCCAGCAGCATCGTCTCTCTTCTAAGTAGAATTTCGGGTACTTGTGCAGCACCGACTGTGTGTCTGTGTTTCTCCAAAGTCACACAGCGCGCTTGAAAGGAGGCTGCACCCATTGTGTTCAGCAGAGTGTTTTGACAGAGAGAGTTCCCACCATGTATAAAACTTTAAATTGTATTTTAAATTAAACTAAGCCTTGTGTTGGTGGCAAGGAGACCATGTTGCTGAAAAGAGACATCATTTGTGACAAAAGCATTACAGACGCTGAATGTCAGACACTGTAAAACAGTTTCCCTTCTGCTTTAATTAAGTGAGTGCTTTCTCAAACAGCTGAACCTCAAAGGAAATCGCAGTGATTCCCATTTTTCCACAAGCACTTGAGCTGCTTTAAACTTTACTTAAAAAAAACTAAACTGGGAGTTGTTTTGAGAATCCCAATTTAAAGTATTTTTCTAGACTGTAACCAAGAACTGCAGTACAAATGAATAACAATAGTCAAAGGGATTTTAGTTGCCATTGCTGTTACTGGGTCTTTTTAAAAATACGAATTTAAAGAAGGTGAAGGAAATTTACTGCTTCCCCCCTCTGCTCCCCCCCTTCTATTGCTTTTAAGATCTAAATTCCCCTTTTCCATTGTGTGCACATGCATTTTTTTAGCTTGAGTGATCACCTGGCATCCAAAGATCAATGGGAAGTGTTACACAACCATGTCATTACGTATATTTCAACAAGCAGATGCTAGTAAGAAGAGTTCTTCGACCAGTTTTTGAAGTTCTTGTCAAATTGTGGCTTAAACATCAGAAGAACATTTTGCAAATTTACATAACCTCTACAAAGCTTGAAAAATTAATTTATGGTGAGCATCACTCAGCACTCATTTCTAGGGGAAAAAAAAATGCACAACCCAACTCTTTGAATGTCCTTTTCAGTTGAGCTTGTATTTATAAAATTGCAAAGATAATAATGAAGCAGATTAAAATTAACAGCAAATGCATATGTGCAAGTGCTGCTTTGGATGAATACATTACAGAAGTCACAGTGAATTAGAACCACGTGAAATATTGCAGCCTAGCACTGGAGTTGGGATATAACGGTGTCATCCTTGAGGCTACAAGCTGAAAAGTAAGGTCAGTGCTAAGCAGGATGCTACTAATCTGCAGAGAGGCACACGGGCACACGCTCTGTTTGAGGGTTTATGACATGAAGATCAACATCATCTCATTCTCAGAATTATTTTTCTCCCTGTTTTCTTCTTCTCCCATCTCCTCTGGTTTCAGTACGTCTTAGTTCAGTGCAAAAAAAAAGTATCTAATTTGTAAACTTCAAAGTTGAATGTTAAATCTAAAGTGGTGATGGACAGGAGAGGCTGTTCTGATCTAGATTAGTTCTGTGTTTTCAGTGTTGTTTTTTTAAATCCTGAAAAGAAGTGTGAGTCAGGTCTGGTTTTTTTCATGGTGAAAAAGATTTCATAAGCTCCGAATCGAAGTGGTGAAATCCTCGTGATGTCTCCTGAGCCTGCCAGATATTTCTTCCATTTTGAATCTGAACCTCAGAAGAATTGGTCTTTAGATTTGCAAGTTTTAAGGCTAGAAGGGGTTAGATCATCTAGTCTGACCTCCTAAATAGCACAGCTGTTTATTTTAGATAATTTGAGTCCAATAAATTGTGTATGATTTAAACTTGTATTTCCAAAAGGTACAAAAAAACAGGTTCAGAAGACACACAGGTCAGTTTTGTGTCTTTGATACCAACCTAGAGAAACAGATCTCTCTGTGTGTTTGGATTCTGTATCTTTCTTCTTTTCTCCCTGAAAATGTAAAGGAGTTCAATTTGTAAATTCTGTATTTGCTTCTTTCCCTCAAACACAGGAGGACAAGAAAATTAGAATTTCTTGCCAGTGCAGTAGGAGAAACATTTTGATGTGTTCCAAATGCTAAAATGTCAGGGATAAAAGGGCTTGCTTTGTTTTTAATCCAGGAGAGAGAAAGTTAGAAAACTTAATATTAGCAGAACTGCTTTCGTGCATTTTTAAGCACTTCAATAAATGTGTTCTTGATTGGATGTAAACCTTTCCCTGTAGTGTTTGCAACCCAAGAGAATATTAAAGTAAAAAATCACTTTAAAAAGTTAGAGGACTATAAATGATTTTACATATATTCCAGTCTTTAGGGTCCTAATTTTTTCTGACTCATATTAATTTTATTGCATATTTATAGCTGAAGTGAGAAGAGAATCAAATTCAAGAGGTCCATAACTGTGTATAAATAATTACTGTTTATGAATATTACTACGTGAATTATAAAGAAGATGGCAAATCAAGAGAGATGAAGTGAAAAATTCTCCTGAAAGCTACTTAGGTATTTAGTTCTCAGAGTTGTGTCAGAAGGACTTGCAAGTATAGGCAGTTTTTGTATTTTCTAGTTGTCTATTTGTATGCTATTGGCGATTGGGCTTTTCAGAAAAAGTTTTCCCCTCTGATTTCAGGCATTTAGCTGAGGAACTCATGTGAATAAGGCAGCCACTGCTGGCCCCTGGATAATCTTGAGGAAAACCAGGCACCTTTAGCTTCGCTTTATGTCCAGCGGAGGCTGATTTGGCCACTGGAGCTGGCAGCCAGCGGCCCTCAGAGGAGCCCAGCACCATCAGCTCTTTTGGCATAAGTACCTCGGGTAGAAGGTGTGAAACCCTCTCTGGCTCATTTGGCACGAGCAGGAGACCTACAAGGAAATTTGGACCTTGATTTTCTGGGTGACTTAGAGTTTCTTCATATTTGTAGGGAGCACAGCAGAACTTGGGTAGCCAGTATGGGAGCTGAAATCACTTGCTGTGATTTCAGCAGGAGCTGTGGCCCTTCATCTAAAGGATATGTTCATGTGGGATGTTGTTCATGGCACTACCTGAGGCAGTGCAGAGTGACACAGCTACACGTTTATGTTCACCTGGGCTAATTACTTCTGCTGAGAACCAGCAAGTGTTAGCCTGGGCCGTGCCAGCCAGGTGTGGGTGGC
Organism: Scolopax mira; assembly: GCA_004320125.1. Taxonomy (NCBI): domain Eukaryota; kingdom Metazoa; phylum Chordata; class Aves; order Charadriiformes; family Scolopacidae; genus Scolopax; species Scolopax mira. The sequence goes on from BJBW01002343.1 coordinate 67,094, forward strand.
ATCTATGGTATTCAAGCTCATTAGTGCAAAGACACTTTGAGTGTCACTCACAGCTTTGCATTTGTGCCACACGCTTTTTATGTGTTTGCTTAATTAATGCAGTGGGAAATCTTATTTCAGTCTACAGGTAAAGATGTAGGAAGTGGCAAAGCTGAGGAAAGAGTAAAGGAGTTTTGTGCCCCGTGCCCATTGTCTAAAGCGGTGTATGAATTCATACCCGTTTTCACCCGAAATGTATGCTCTTAATTTCATTCATCTATAATATTACTTGTTTGGGAGATTTTCTGTGATGAAAGAACTCTTTAAGAGTTTCCGGTAGTCATGGATATAATGTTTGGGGTTTTTTTTAACTTGAAAGACTCCATGCCATGTTTATTTATATTTACATTAAGTCCAGAATGCTGAATGCTATCTCAAATTGTTTTGCCTTTCAAGAAAATCTCCTGTTCACATCCTGATTCAACTCAGTTTTGCTAAATTTGCAAACTGATGAGATCAGGCACAAAATAAACGCACTGCTACGTTATGCCTTAATTTCTCTGAGCAGAGCCCAGCCCACTGAGCCAAGAGGCCAGAAACAGAAGACTCTCACATATCTCTCAGTAAAAGATTGTTTCTTTTTTCTTGGAAATATTACTTAAGGTAAGATTATGGCCCTGTTTGTATACCTGGGCGTGCAAGAATAGGACATCAAGCCCCTGGCTACTGGACCAGCTACATAGACCCTCTGGAAAACACAGGGGAAACAGGCTACTGACCTCGGAGCACTGGAGGAGAGGAAGGGTAGGGATGAAGGGGGTGATTCTTTGCCCTCTGCATTTAATGCCATTTCCAAGTCCACATATACCCTGAAAGAAATAGGATATACCATATAGTAGGTTGGTATAGGAAGGTTTCTCTCAGAGCCTTATACCTCTAAGTTTCTCTACCCATTGTGAAAGGGCTGTCTTGTACACATGGAGAAAATACTCCCCAAATATCAACAAGTTTAAAATGTATTTAATAAAGCAAAGACCAGTAAAGCTTAAAAATGGATGTATAAATATTTATGAAAGAAATTACAACACAAATAAATATTACAAAAGCTCATCTGATTAAGACAAGAGATGTGACAATTCTTTTAAATTTTTAATATTAAAAATAGACATTACATTAATGAGTCTTCATTATATCATTAAACATTTTACTTTGTTTTCTGTAGAGAATTTTATTTTTACTTGACATACTTTTTCAAGTGTCTAATGGGCTCTTATGACATTTGTAAATGAGGCAAAACATAAGGAATATAAGAGTTAATTCTTTATATTCATCACTAATTCAGGCTAATTTATCATAGGGGAAATAATAGGGAAGTAATCTTTTCCTTTTTTTAATTTACATATAAATAGGTCTAAACCACAAAATTGGGATACAGATTTTAAATACTCCAGAGTTCAGTCTGACTTAATGTGGGGTTTCACTTTAATTTATTGTAGCATAGCAAGAACCTCGGTTTTTCTTTTAAAAACTTTTTCCATGAGTTCAGAGATGCTGGAAGTTGGAGTTTGCTCTGGTGTATTTCTGGTGGCTTGTATGGAACCAGCAAATATCCTCTACTTCAACCCAGTTTTTTTGTGCCTTAAGGACTAAAGTTTTATATATCGTAGCTTGTTTTTTGTCCCACAGTGTTTATGTTGGACTGTGAACCACAGGTCCTCCCCTGTGAGGAGAACAAGCAGCTCTGTGGCACAGTGAGGACCGCAAACCGACATTTCTCAGTTCTTAACTTCAGTGCTCGGTTGGGTGACTGGTTTCAGTGGGATGAATTGTTAAAGGCAATTTAGGTACGAGCAGGGAATGTGAAGAAAGGGTTTACTATTTGGAGTGACTGTTCTCTAAGACTCTCACCTACCATTTCATTTGTACTTTTCTTGTGCTGAATACAGTATATTATGGTGATACTAAAGCTAGGTTTGAAGTTAATATGTTTGTTTGCAGAGATCTGATTTTTAGCTCTACAACAGTAATGTGGTGAGCTCGGGAGTGACTGTGATCATGTATTTATATAGTGTGCCTAGGGCAAATGGAATTCAGCATGCTTTTGGCTTCGCTAGCCTGGCTGCAAGGGAGTGAGAAGCTCCTGATCCTGCCATGCTCAGTGATGTGGGCTGTTTGCTTCTCAACAAACTGCACCAAATGGATGCTGCAGAGGTGGGGTGATTCTGCCTCTTGTTAAAATTGATCTTTTGCCATCTCCTGTCCGCATGGGTTAGGGAAAAAGAGCATCTTTTACAAGCAAGACTTACCGTAACGTAAATAGTGCATCTCAGATGCCCTTGTCCTACTCCTCTGTCCCTCAATGGTTGATAGCTAAGAAATATTCTATTTTGTGGTGGTCCTCTCCATCCAACTTTCTTGGTCCCCCAATAAACCTGCCTGGAGGCTGCTGGCCTTTGTGCTCAGGGAAGGAACATGACTCAGGGTAGCAGTGTGGTTAATCTTTCTGCATTTAATGTTGTGACACTCATAGTGCAGGTGGTATTTCCATGCATGGTATTAATCCAAAGTGTTACTAAGAAGAGGTTGGGCAGCCCAATACAGGTGATATTATCTTCTTAAAAGCACAGTCTGACCAAGACAGTTTCTTTAACATTTTTGTTTAGGGTATTAGCCGACTCGTTTTCCTAGGCCATGTTTTCTACATGGGAATTTACACTACAGTGCTTCCATTGCTGTGGTCCCATCATTGCACCCTCCAGTAATTTACTGGATTAAGCAATATCTTTGAAAAGCGAGGCTTGCCCCAGTGCACAGCATCCGCCTTAGTGGTTTGCACTGGGCATCCACAGTGATGCTGTTAGAGGGGATCACATTTCTTTAATGGACAAAGGGCAAAGTTTTGTGAATTTGTCTCAAATCTAATACTGCGTTAAGACCTCTTCCGCCATTAGATTTATGCACCCAACTAAGCAAAGCAAATACTGATGCTCTCTGTGCATGGAATAACAAATGCATTTCCTCACAAACATTTGAATTTCTGTCAAACATTTTAGCACGTTTACTTTTTGCTTTGCCCTCCCTCTTTGTGCATTTTTTAAGCAAATTAACTCCGAAGAAAAAAGTAGTTTACAGATCAAAAGGAAATGTTGAATTATACAGTTTCTTATTCTCTCTCTCCCAAGACTGGTAAATGCCTCTTCTCAAATAGAAACTTGAATGCTGCCACATTTTTCACACTTCTCCACTGATCCGGTTCCAATGTGATTATCTCACACTGTTCATGCAGGAATGCAATTTTACAAGAAAGGCAAGGACTAGCAATCTCCCTGCTCCACAGAAAAGGTAAGATTCTTTAGGAAGCTGTCTGACCAATTCTACCAGTAGATTCATATTGGCTATAGCTTCACCTACCTTTTCTTTACTCTTCCCACTTTCTGGAAACATTAGAGACCTCTGATGATTATTGATCTTTTTTTGATGTCTAGAGAATTCTGGCTGGAGTTGAGCTCTGTGTGCGTTTGGAACAAACTAAAGTTGTGACAAAAGAAGAGAAATCTCCCCACCCCTTGCTTTGCTTTCAGATCAATTTCTGTAGGGTTTCCAATAAAACAAACCAGACAAAAACCGTATCAGGCTATTGTTACGGAGTTATTAGATACTCTAGATTTCTCCTTCATTTATGTTCTTTTTATCCAATCTTTCTATAGCATCATGGTGCGTGGTAAAGACCTGAAAAGTAGGAGCCCCACTGTGCTTTTATTTTCTTTTTTGAGCTTTTCCTAACCTGACCTCCTCCGCTGTCTGGCCCAGCTGTTCAGAAACTTTTGGGTCCCCAGGTAGATATTGTAGAGAGATTGGTTAAATCCAACAATTCTGGCTAAACATCTAACAGCACTGTTATGAACTGGGGGAGGGAAGAGGAACAAGCGAGGTGAAGACTCATATTTGCCTTCCTTCTACATCATAACTTTTTAATGTCCAAATCTTCCTGTGTAATGAGAAGTGAGTCACCCTGTTTTGAATAATACTAGGGGAGATAGGGTGGTTTCTAGCATTCAGATCACCTCAGTTCTTTACCTTTTCCTGATCTTGTTGTATCTTGAACTTTGAGGAGGATGTTTGGCTTTTTAGGACAATGACATTACTACCTGGAGAATGATGCTAGTCAAGGCACGTACGTGTTTATGAAGCTTTTAAAGAGCCTTCTAAGAAAGGACAATATGTTATTTTGTCTACACATTATGGAACAAGGTTTCCTGATTTGTTATTGCTACAAAACATAGCCCTGACCCCAAAGAAGCTATTAGGTTTTGGATAATTTACATCTCAAATAATGTCAGTACCTGAGTCGCAGAAGCTCCTATCAAAATAAAAATAAAAAAAAAAAAAAAGTAATGTTAAACATTTTATTTGGAAAGAAATCGGAGGTCAGGAGAGGGCAAGGACTGAATACATTCACAGATTCTGTTATGCTGGCCTTAATGTAACTTCTGAAGCATATTTGAAATAATTGGGTCTGCTGGAAACCTTCCAAAATATTTCAAGGGGCCAACAGAAGAATTGGCTATGCTGTGTCTAAAGTTTAGTTACAGAGTCTTAATTCTTAGATGTATAAAAGTCTTCTGGAAAAAAAAAAAAGGAAAAGATTTTCTTAGAACTCTTCACTTGGTCTTATTAAAATAGCACTTCTCTGTAGAGACGAGTTAATCATGATTGCCAGACTAAAGATTCTGTTAAACATAAAAGCCGTCACAGCCCTTGTAGTGAACTGCAGCTTAGAGAGAAAAAAGACTGAGATGATGCTGTTAGAGAAAAGGTTGTTCAAATTGTACAGACACCCATCATAATTTGTGCTAATGATAAATAAACATGCCACAGAATAAGAAAAAGATCTGCAAAAGGCAAAAAAGTTCCTAACGTGCTCTTCTGTCAGTCCAAATGTGCTAAAAGAGGGAACCTTGCCTTATCTAGAGGAATGCCAGAGATGTTAAAAGCTAGAAAAAAACAGATTTATTGCAGTTAGCTGAGCTGGTATCATGATTACTTTGTCTTATCTTTGAGCAGCTCTCTTCTACAGCAATGTCTTCTTCAAGATCAAATGCCACCAAAAAGCATTGCTTCTGGGGTGAGATCAGTCTGCTGATTGTTTAGTTCTACAAAGTACAACAGCATGAAAACAGAAGTGACTTGACATCTAATTTACTCACACGAATAGCCACGCATTAACTGACTGGCAATTTCCCCTAGGCAACAGCAGCTGGCTTGCTAGCTGTAAACTCTCTGGGTTTGCTCTCTTCATCCTTCTGAATCAGTCTGAGTTACCTGGAGTGGTCTGTAGCAGGAGATTGCCCTGGCCATGGTAGATGGTGCTTTATCAGTTATCTTTTTAATGGGCAGGTAGTAAATCATTACTTTACTAGGACTTCTTGATAGCTCCAAGAATTCGTAGTAATCTTGATGCCTCTTCAGAAACCTTCTTGTCTAAGCCAAGGAGTCTTGAGAGGCAATAGGTTGAGAACAGTCTTTGACTGACTGGTCTGGCTTTGTCAAATATTATGGAAAGTGTTACCATGAAGAGGCATCGCTATGAGCCAAGTGGAACTACATTTTATATTGTGAAGAAGGTAAGATATATTGGAACACATCTGAAGGTTGATCAGTAAGAACAGTCATTTTACAGTGTTAGTATTTCCAGTTAATTTTATATTCTGGTTTGAGAAGTGCTGCACTTCTTGCAAAAGGAATTGTATAAGAGCAGTTTTTAAAATTACAAAAGAAAGGTGAAAAAGGCAAATTGCACTAATCCAAGTTTGAAGAGCCCTTCTTGTGATCTTTAAGGATTGAGTCCCGGAGGAAAGATCAGTTTGTGACTGAAATCTGAAACAGGTTTTTTTCTCAAGTGTCTACTCAAAGATGCAGAATGAACCCCTCAGGAGAGGAGTGAGAACAAAGGGACTTGCCCCACATGGGGATGAAGTTTCTGGAGAACATGCAATGCTTTGGGTGCTTATGTAGGGCGAGCACGAGAGTGAATTTGAAAAAGGGGAGCTAAGACAAATACCTCTGACAAGTGCACTAAGCCTCCAGGATCTGGCATGGATTACCCTGCTCTAAGGTGGTGCCACAGGAGACTATCAGAAGTTGTGCTGGCAGAACCGAGGTGCCATGTAGCCTGTGCACAGGCACGAGGAAAAAGTAGCTACAGTTTGTGGAAAAGGCCACTTGCCATTGCTTAGTGAACAGCACGTGTAAAAATTGGGATGAATAGATAGGTGTTTCATTTTGCTGCTCACTGCGTATGTGTTTTCCATAAACTAAGCCCACCATCACTTATGCTGGTGCAGGATTCAGGTCACTGTGTTTATCTCCTTTTGTCTGCCCCAAGAATCATCAAATGACTTGGAAGACTTGGAAGGGACCTTAAAGATCATCTCGTTCCAACCCCCCTGACCTGGGGGCAGGGACAGTTCCCACCGGACCAGATTGCTCAAAACCCTGTCCAGCCTGGCCTTGAACCCTTCCATCTGGGAATGGGTATCTGCAGCTTCACTGGAAATGAGTGTTGCTGACAGTGCTTTGATCCACACCTCTATCAGTGTTGTCACACTGTATGTGTGCAGTGACATTGTTGTACACCTTGCTTTGCCTTAAGATGGTGTGATAGAACAGTACTTTGGCAGAGGTAGGAAGTGGTTAACCAAGAGAAGAAGGATTTTTGTAAGATCTTGACTTAACCTGGGTATCTGGTGGATGGAAGCAGGTGGTTTTTCTCACCTCAAGGCACAAGCATAACTGTGCTGCAATTCACAACTGCCAGTTATTAAAGGAGGAATAAAATAATCAAAGGCAGGTTGCTGTAGTTAGAGAAAAAGTTTTCTTTGTGTCTTTATGGTCTTTCAAGATATACTGTATTCCCCTCCCACTGCTGGGCCTCCAAAGGCTTCGGACCCACTGTGATAATTACCACTTCTCTGATTGCCTTTGCTAAATGTTACACTTCTATCATTTTAACAATGGAAGATGGAGTAGTAGGGCAAAATATTAATGTGTGCGCATGTGCACGTCCTCATGTATATGTGTGTGGAGAGAGATTTATTAGATATTGCTGTCACATCCCTAATGTGACACTTCAGACCTGCACCTGCTGGATGCCTTCAACTCCCACAACTCGATTTTTCAGAGGTGGTGGCTCCCTGCCGGTCTGATTGATGTCAGTGGGTTTGTGGTTTCTCAGCACCTTTGTAAAGCCTGTCCCCTGCTGTCCTCAGCGAAAGTGCTCAGCACCTTGCCACATCAGGCTTCTCCCAGCTCATTTTCAGTCCTCCATCATGGCTATGTAACTCCAAAGCTGCTAACAGCCTTTTCAAGTCTTTTTATCAGTCCCACATCACCCAATGTAACATACTCATTCCTGAATAGCTTGCATCTGGCGACAACTACTAGTTTTGTTAAAAAGATCAGGAATATCACGTATCTACTTTCCTTTTCCCATCATTCAGATACTCTGTATAGCAATTCTCTTTCTTACTGCATCTCTCAAATGCTTCCCATCCCTTGATGCTGAGTGCTCTTTATAGTATTATGTCAGTGATCCCCTTACACTGCATATCGGTTCCTCGTCCTGCCTCTCAAATACTTCTTATAATACCGCATCTCCATTCCCTGTAATCTCTCAGAGATACTTATAATGCTTCCTTTGCTTGTCATACCTTTCAGATCCTCCATATATTATAACCTGAACATTTCTGTGCTCACCTAGCCAGAAAGATTGCCAACGCTGTGAATGACAAAAATGATCTAAAGAAAGAAGATGCAGCGAAAAAGTAAAGGTTACATCTTACTGCACTCAAGAAGGATCAGTGTGGCTTTTCAGGTCTACTAGCCAAGCAAGGACTGCAGCTACAGCATCATTTGTAGTTCCAATTTGCCTGGCAAATATCATGAAATTTCACAGTTCTGGCCATTGTGTTACAAGAAACCTGCACTGGCAGCATACAAGAAAAGCTAGACATTGATATAATTCACTGAAAAGATTTTCCTGACTATCAGACAGAGAATTAAGACTCCACTAGGTAGTAAGTTGTATATCTTCATTCAAACTATGGAAATAGTTCTCCACAGCTTAATTTGGCAAAACACACTCAGAAAGACAAATTCTCTGCGATCTCCCTGAAGGCAGTGTGATGGTGCACAGTTAAAACCAGCCCTCCAGTTTGATGTAAGCGCTTCTACACGTTACTGGACTGCTGCTTGAAATGTGATGCAGGGGTTGCTTGTGCTGGCACAGAGATAGGAGCTGTATCTCCCTCCACCTCCCAGACCTTCCTCCCAGTATTTTGTTGTGTGGTTGAACATGTTGCCATCAGATGCAGTTAAAGCAGAGTGAGGCAACGTGTGAAATCCCAGCTGACCAGAGGGGAATGGGAGCTGTTAGGGGTGTGCTGATTTATCTCGGTCAAAAACAAATTTTCAATGTGGGTACTCTAACAGGGAACAGTTATTAGTTCATACCTGCAGTCTTTCCAGTTATTCAGGAGCTGAAGGTCATAGGCAGCATATAAATACAGGGCTGTGCAGTGGTAGGGGCTGTGTAGCGTGTGGTACCAGTGAGCACTTTTCCTTTGGGTGGGTAATCCCTCCTGGGATATATTTTATTAATAATTGGAATCCCTCCTAACCAGGCTTGGTTAGCTCATCCACTGCTGCGCTTAGTGCAGGTTGGAAGTAAGGCTCAGGTTTTACCAGGATTTATCAAGTTCTGGTGGAGTTGGGGATGAATTCCACAGTCTCCAAGGCAACTGCCTCCTCTGCACTTACCATACAGACATACCTGCTGGTGCAGCACAGAGAGCCTGGTCAGGTCAGCAGCTGCATCTTAGCCAGCTCTCTTTCCCAGCCAGTAATTCTGTATCTGCCCCTCTCTATTGTCCTCAGTTCCTGTACCAGGGGAGGGTTTCACCGTTCTTCACTGTAATACCCTCCAGAAGTGACATTTCTGCCCTCTGTGATCGTGACAAGTGGTTGCCCCACGGCAAACCCATGCTTTGTGGACATGAGCGATGCTACTGCAGCAACATCCTATCCCTCCAAGGATGCCTCCAATGCCACCAAGGCTGCAGACACCTTGCCTGCAGCTTCTGCAGCTTACTTGGGAGTTACTTCAAGGAGTACAGGCAAACTAAATCAGAAAATAATAATAATAATCCCCTTTTTTCCATATACCTTTGTCTCAAAATTTTTTTGTTTGCGTGATCGCCGTAACTGAGACTTTTATGCCCATTTTGCATTTTGCTGTTACCTCTGCTAAGCAGTGTGATACCTTCATCACTTGCTTTAAGGCTGACATGTTCACTCCTGGCTCTCACTCATATGTCAGGCTTTTCTTTACTTTCTGACCAGTGGTGATACGTTTGTGTTTAACTCTTGTCTCGTTCATCACACAGAGAATGTTCTCTACCCATTCTGTTTCTTCCAACAACATGTTTTGCTGCATCTGCTTTGAAGTGGGTAATACAGGAGTTGTCTAATCAGAACCTGATTATCCTGTCGCGTGGATGTAGTACCATTTGGATGGGCTCTAATCTCATTAACACTACTTTCCTTGTCTCCATCCCACTGATGACATCTGCAATTCCACCAGTGTGATTAACATCCCGCTCTGGCTTTTGGTATGTTTAGCCCTGATTTATGCCTGTATGGGTTGACAACCAGACTCTCAGACTTTCTCCAGCACAGGAATTTGATCCTTCTAGATAGGTTTGGGGGATTTTTTGCTTCTCTCTAAAGTATGATCCAGCTGGTGTTTTTTACATTCTGATATCTGGCCAGTGGAAATAGTATTTTTCCCTCTAAATGGATGATTTTATTACTGTCATACAAATTTCACTGAATTTCACTGTTGCTTGTTGTTCACAAGATTGCACATCTTCCCTTTGAAGATTGAAGTTATAAATCAGTTAAGAAAGTGACATCATATTGGTAGATATGCATCGTTTTCATAAATATTTTTGTCTGTGTCTATATATCGAGCCATGCTAAGAGTCGACTTAGAAAGAACTGACTTTATGAGTGACAGATAATCTACTGTGGTGAAGGCACTGCGATTTAGTTCCACAGCAGACTTGTTACCAAGACTTTGCAAATTCCTTTCCTGAAGAATTTGACGTTCACTGTTATTAAGTCAGAAAAGCAGCACTAGCTCCAGATTGCAGAGCTGACATCACACTTATGAATATTTCTCTATTGAATCTTTATTCTTTGTTATCCTGGAGCTTCTGCTTTAAGTAGACCTCTTTCTCTTTTTAATTTCAATTTTAATTTCACTGTGTTTGTGTGGAAATTTGCAGTGGTATCTTACCCCAGCATGTGCTACGGATCAAGTCTTTGCAATAAAGGAATATGTTTGAAATGAGCAGTAATTTTCAGTGAATGTCAGTCTTACTGTGAACTACAGGAAATATAGCTCACTTTGTATTTTTCCAGAAAGTTATTATCTGAAAATGGAAAGTTAATTTATTTGTGGAGCATACCTAGGATTCTTTTGTGGTGGTACTTGTGATGTATCTAGACTGTGAGACAGGTAGGCAGAGACATCAAGAACAAGCAGAGAAGATTGTTCACACAACCTCTGTGTCCATGGCAGAAAATCAGGCAGTGAATGACACTGATTAATCAGGAAAGTCCCAGAAAGAAGGTTTACAGTGTGAGGGAAGTGTGTGTGAGCGTGGTGTTGAGCCCATCTCTTAAAGCTCTTTTTTAAGTATTAGAAAGATGAGAAGAATTCCTTTTGTGATGTCTTAGCATTGCCACGTGACAAAAGCATTCAATTTCTACCCTGCAGACCAAAAACCATCCCCTGCTGCTCCAGCGAGAAAAGTCGCTGCCTACTGGAAGCACTTTGTTTCTGAAAAGAAATGTTGGATATAGGGTAATAAGGTACTTGCTTCCAGTCCACTGAGTTGGTGAAAACTGATCTGGTCTCTGGTTATCAGCTGACAAACATAATTGCAGCTTATAAATCAAGCGTGGCCACCTGAGAATTTGGCAGCTCTTCTGGTTTAAGGTGTTTGCTAAAACTGCTAATATGAAAATACAAGAAAAGTGATTTAGTTAGAAGATTTAGAAGAGAGTTATTTAGTTTGCTCTTAAATGAAAGCAACAGCCATCTATAATTGTTCTTCTCTGGCTCCTCCTTGGAAAGAAACGGCATTTAAATGTGGAAGTGGAGCAGGAATAGTGAAACTGACTGGCACCTTGTTCATTTTAGTTGAAACTGGGAGAGTAAAGAAGACGTGGCCTGTGCCTGGAGGTGGCCAGTGTGAAAGTGTGAATACTTAGGGATTAAATTTGGGAAGCAAGAAAAAGCAAGGGGGAAGGGAGATTTTTGGCACAGAAAGGAGGAGGGGAGCAGCTACTTGTATTTGTATTATGTTAGAAACAAGACGCTCCAGCTGAGGCACAAGCAGTGCTGACCTGGGGTTTGGCACTCTACATAAAGGAAGAGCAATCTTGTGCTGGAGCATTTATAATCTGAATAGGAAGCGAATTACACTGCTCTCTGATTTTTTAGGCAGGTAAACAGAAGCAAATTGAATTTAAGTGACTCATCCAGAGTTACATGGGGATTCTCTAGCACAGCTGGGAATAAACCCAAATAATTTTTCTTTCAAAGAGCTTGCAGTATTACCCAGCTCATTTTATAGTCAGGTTGTTGAACCCAGCCCAATGCCTTTGCTGGCGCTCAGAAATCTGTCTTGAATGCATCCCAGATCTGTCTCTCTCTCCTGATCCAGAAACACTTCCAGAAATCTCTCACAGCTTCTCTCAAACGCAAGCCATCTTTCTTTCTCTGCTCTTTGCAGGAATTACACGACCCCAGTTGTTTTTCAGCTCTGACAGTGTTTGAACTTGCTTGCTTTTCTCCAGTGAAGGTGAGAGAAGCCCTTCAGCGTTCCTGAGAAATGAATTACTGAGGGGGGTAATGTTTCCCCTCCACTCTCTAGCACCACTTCTTCTAGAGATGGTTCTGTCATCTAACAGCTGCAGGAAATGGCTGGAGAACTACAGGTACCAAGCTACAAAATGCAGGTTAAGAACAGCTGATGTTAAACAAGAGAGTTCATAGTTCAAAGGGCAGGAGGAGCATGAGTATTTTCATCTCACCTTTTTTGTCCCTGGTCTCTATTGATCTTTTAGCACTACTAAAAGCATTCCAGAGACAGCTGCTTAGATTCTTTCCGTATTACCATATCCATGTCTGTCACAGAGAAAAACACTTTCTTTGTTAATGTACATGTCTGGTAACTCTCAGGTAAGTACATGCAAAAAAACAAGGAAAACAACCTCACTTACACTTTCTGTTAGAAAGAATGATGCAGGTTGGAGGAGTTAAATCAGGAATGGAACAGGAAAAGCTGAACAGTCCCTGAAAAGCTTCCAACTAGTTTCTGAAAAATGTATTTGATTGTAATCTTGGGGTGACCTTTGGGCTGCAAAAGAAAGGTCTTGCAACCCATCTCAGCTTTCCCCAGTTTGGGACTTTCCCTGAGCATAATGAAGCAGTAGGTAAACTGGCAAGAGACTGCAGAGGCAAAGAACATACAGTTGTCTTCCTTTTGTTGCTTACTGCCACGCGAGTCACCGTGGGCTGTTGCAATCTTGCATGCTGTAGGATTACAGAACAAAACTGAGATTGTCCCAGAATCTGACAATTGCCATGTTTCCCTGCATGGAACAGAAGGTGGGATCCACACAACATCATCCTGCCTAAGACTTGGAGTGGTAAAGGCCGTGGTGCAAAGCAGACATCTTCAGTCACTGCTGCTAAAGTGCAGCAATGCAAGAATGGGCTTCTGGACCCGCTCTGGTGAACCTGCACAGTGCTGCTGTCTCCTGGGGATTTTTACTGGTAGGTCTCAAGAGAGTCCAGGTTTCCATTTGTTCTTGCATCGTTTCACTGCCTCTGTCAAGATGCCTCCTGTAGTCATGGAATCCTGAACATCTAGCCGTCTGTGTGATGAGCTCCTCAGCTCTAGTTAGAAATCTTAATAATCTTAAAGCAAAAGTAATCAGTATTTATATTAGGAGTAAGTGGACAGGATGCCACTTAGTGGAGTGTGTTTACGTGTGCTGTTTGTTTAAACAGAATGTAAATGCAGCCAGCAATCCACATACTGAGAACCTGCACACTAGTGTCTTAAACATAGCCCCATTTTTTCAGGTATATAAATTGACTTCACTCTATTGTGTGTTGTAACTCCATTAAATTTGAGTTGTTTTAGTCAATGGAACTAATCCAGTTTGCTTCAGCCCCGGATCTAATCCACAATTAAGACTGGGTTTACAGTAAAGGTTTTCTCAAAACAAAGTTCTTGTATAGAGTTTGAGATGATCAAAATATTCCCTTGTCTGCTTCTTCCTTAATCCCCAATTAATCTTTAGATCTAAACACACGTGTGACTTTTTCAAAGAACTTTCAAAGAATGCTCTGAGTCACTCCAATCGGTTCTGATGCACAAAATACCCCTTGGTTGACATTCTGAGATCATGAGCTGTGGTTATGTGTATTTCACTGTTCACATGGTAACAGAATCAAAAGAAAATCATAATGAAACACGATGGTTGGCTTCAGAAACAGGTTACAAAACCATTCTTTGGAGCAATCCTAACAATGGAGAAGAGATGAATTCACATTGGGCCAAATTCATCCTTGTTGCAGTGCCAATTAACTCACTGAAGTTGCACCTTGGTGTAGTGTAAGAAGGGACGGCCCCCGGTTGGTGATGCAACCAGAATGGTTTATGATCACAAACAGGCAGTTTATATAGTACCAATGGAGATCCTTTCCCAACCCCTGCAACCCCCAAATGCCAGGCGGGCGAATTCCCTGCCATCAGTCGGGCTGCCAGGCATTGTTTATGGGTCGGTAGGACTTGATGACAGCCCTTCCCTGACAGTGTTCCTGCTTCTTCTATTCCTTCTTCTGGTCTCTGCTTCTTCCACAGTCCTGTTCACCCACATCTCCCCCTTTTTTTGCTTAACGTACAGAATAATGCTTGTGTTAATATACATGTATATTACATCATAATGATTACATTGAACTTATATTATTAAAACTACTATAAACTATAAAACTACTATTAACTATATTGTTGAACTATAAAAATACTATTAGCTATACTGTTAAGCTTATTGATTTCTATAACTCTCCTGTGCTATGGCTGGTTTCTACATCCATTTCTAACATCATACTTTGCAAGGCAAGTACAGTGTGCATTTGAACATACACGATTTATGCTTTTGTGTCACAGGGAAACAAACATGGTAAACACAACATAATCATTAACAGAACTATCAAGCCTGATAACATTAAAACCAGCAATACTTTTGTGAACAGAAAAGATTTGTTGCTCCGTCTGATGTTTGTTCATGATGCTCAGCTTTTAGATATGGTTGAACGTATCATGCTGGGACCCACTTGGGACCATTTCCTGTGGAAACACAAGTTATCAGTAGCACGGGGCCTTCCCATTGTCCAGTGGCCATATCATGAATATATGCCAATTGTGGTAACGGGGCTATAGGTTGGCATTCAGGGCATGCCAAGATAATATTAAGTGCTTGGTCTTTGGTTAGCTGAAATTGCATGTGTAGTGCCTTCCTGTTTTGGTGAAAAAAGTTATGTGAGAGCTGTGCTTGTTGAAATAATTGGGATGTGGTGAGGGCAACTGTGGCTTTGTCAGCAGCACGGCTGCCCTTGGCTAGGGGTCCTGGCAGAGAGGTGTGTGACTGTGTATGCGTGTTATCACAGGGTAATTTATGATAGGAGACAGAATGCCATAATTTTTAAGTTGCCCAAATAACTCTGGGTTCTTGACTTTCTTTAAGAAAGTGCTTCTACATGCTGAACAATTCCTGTAACATATAAAAAATCAGTTATGATACTGAGATTTGCATCAGAAAAAAACTGAAAAGCATAAGCAACAGCTGCAAGCTCAACAACTTGGGGCGATCCATCCATACATTTTATATCTTGGTTCCTAACAATTTTTGCAGATCATTCAGAGTCTTTATTTGTAACGCCAGCTTCAGTGCTTGTGGCTGGATGGTCTGAGTTGCAATTTTCCATTCTAGATGTTTCCAGGGTGGTTCACGTTGGACCTTTTCCTTGGCTATCTGCAAGCCTGCTCCTTGAACAGCCAGAGGGGCTTGGAATAACTCAATAATTAGGTAAAATCATTTCAGTGAGACTCGTGCCACCCCCACCCTCTCTCCAGTGCTAACCTGAAAGTAATTTGGCTGAGAAAAATCAGGAGTCGGTATTTTCGTTAACTCTTTGTAAGTCTTCATTTTTTAAACCATTAAATATTTAATGCAAATTTGCATTAGAAATTGATATTGAAGCTGGATTTATCAGAAAAGATGAGCCTCTGATGGTTTAAAACAGAAACAGCTTCTGCATAAGTATGAGAAGAAAGGGATGAAAAAGACTTAATTCTGTAGCTCTAAGCTGTCCTTTGTCTTAAAAGGTAAGAAAAGAATTGCCATGGAAACCTGCTCACTCACTTCTTTTCATAGAAAAAGAGTTTGACTTAATTACTGTGAACTTATACTATCTTATCTTAAAATAATATTCCAGGTCTTTTTCCCAAGCAGTGTATTCATATGTGTCAGAAAGAACCGAGGAAAATGCTATCAGAAGGGAAATAAGCATTTGTCTGTGTTTAAATCATAGCTCTCGCTCTGTAGAAAACATTTTTATTGCTGTTGTGAAATTCACACCTCTCAGGAGGAAACCTCCTTATAGAATCTGCTGGTTTCTTTCAGCTCCTATACGTGTATGTAAGCAACTGTAGCAAATCTCTTTTAACTGGCAACAATAAAGAACAGTAATTGCACACTTTAATTTAAAATTACAAGAATGTTCCTTCCTTTTCTGGAGGGAAACCTCTTCTGTGGGCCACTTTCCAGAACTAAATGCCTGATTCTCAGAAGAGAAAAGCATCGTCTTGTTCAGATTTACAGGGAGCACAACAGTCAAAACGTGGGAAACAACAAAGAGCTCTGAGAGCTCTGCTTTTTCACTCTTCCTCATTTTTGCTCTGTTTGTACTGTCAGCTCAGGTGCTAATGAAATATTAGAAGACTGTGGTGCTGTGAATTTATACCTGCAGGTCTTGGCTCCAGCTTTGAGCAGGGTTTGTTCCTGAAGCTCCACCACACCATGAATCACGCCGGCATTCACCCTGCTTCTGAGGCACCACTCCTATGACTTCCTCTCCTTGCCTTCCTTCAATTTGTCCCCCATTCTGGGGGGAGAATAAGGTTCTACAGCTGTTTGAAGGCATAGATTTCATAGAATGGTACATGTTAGAAGGGACCTCAAAGATCATCTAGTTCCGATCCCCTGCCCTGGGCCAGGGACACCTCCCACCAGACCAAGTCACTCCAAGCCCCATCTAACCTGGCCTTGAACCCCCTCCAGGGATGGGGCAGCCACAGCTTCTCTGGGAAACCTGGGCCAGGATCTCACCATCCTCACAGCAAAGTTTCTTCCTGAGATCCTATCTGAATCTTCCCTCTTTCAGTTTAAAATCATTACCCCTTGTGCTTTCGCTTCATTCCCTCATATAGAGCCCCTCCACATCTCTGCTGTAGGTCCCCTCTAGGGACTGGAAGGGGCTCTAAGGTCTCCCCAGAGTCTTTTCTTCTCCAGGCTGAACCCCGCCAACTCTCTCAGCCTGTCCTCATAGCAGAGGTGTTCCAGTTCTTTGAGCATCATTTCTTCATTGATTTCTTCTAAGATAACTTACCTTTTTCTAAGATAGCTTAGCCAGTGAGACCTGCACTGTGCTCCTCATATGAGAGCTTCATCGGTGTACCTGGCAGTCTTACCCAACTCAGCAGTGATTGAAAGTGGAATCATTTCTCTAAGTGGAACTTTGACAGTCTAACCCACAGTAAGTGTATTAAACATCTTACATTTCACTTCTAAAACAGTAGCTTCCCGTGTACCTCAAAGTGCTGCACAGGCTTTTGGTAGTGGATCTTCAAAATTTTTTCCAGCTAGCTGGCCCCAGGAGGAATGGAGCCTGCATTACTTGCTGACATAGGAACAGAGCGTATCGTTATTTATCTCTGAGATAATCCTGGGTTGTCATATCACATCTGTGAGGCTTCCAGTCGTCTTCTCCAGTTAGACTGCCAAGAATTATATCTGTGGGAGTTAAACAAACAGAAAATGTGCAAAACATTAAAAGCAGAACGCGCCACACGGGCAGCATGCTCCCCTGTGTCATTATCTTTATGTGCCAGGAAGGTGGCTCCAGCCCATTTTTACATCTGGGCACCAAAGCCTGTAGAAGCTTCAACTTTCAACATTTTAATTCAACTGCTTTTAATAATGCTTATAACATATAAAGATCAGCTCCAACTTTACTGGGGAAAAACTGTATTTTCTGGTATCTGCTAAGCTGTGTGTCAGGAGTTTCTGTAATAAGTAGCAGGGATTAGGCTAATAGCATTACTGCTGGAAGTGGTACTGCTGGCTTTGTGAGAGACCTGTTTACGATTTACAAGGTTGGAGTGATTAGTAGTGCAGATGCAGTCTCCGCTGGTGACAAAAGCTTATGTTGGCTGGAAAGCATAGTGGATTCATTTTCTGGAAGAAAAATGAGGCATGTTACAGTAAAAAAAGCGTTACTGGGTGTGGAGAATATCGGGCTAGTTAAGGATCTATTCACATGAGTAAAATAACCGTTGTTAACATGCTGCAGAGATTCCCCCACAGTAACTGGGATGTTACATGGCAGCGTACGTTCCAGAAAGTTATAAAATTAACTGGTTCTGAACTCTCTTTATAGACAGACACTTCTTGTTGTTGTTCTGGATGTTTCTGGATGTCTTCACATCTAAACTAGGCTTCCAGTCATGTGGGGCCTTTCATCTAACATCTTGATCAGACATGCCCTTCATGTGAGAATGTGGCTTTAGAGATTAGCATACTGTCACCAGAACTAATGCTAACTGCCTTTTATTGTTGCAAATTCAGATTTTCTGATCTAAACTTTGAATAGAAGTAAATAAGATTGTTGCATCATCAGACCTGTTAATGCAAAGGGTTCTGACACTTTTTAATATTAATCTTCCTCCTTTATATTCTTGGCACCCATGTCCATGGCATTGCTAACCATGATTTTTACACCATCAGAGGCCGGTGATGCTGTCCTTTCAGTCGTGGGTTTTGTCAGCCCTGGTAATCTCAGTTTGGCTTCTTTGATCCTGAGTGGTTTCCAAAGATTGACATTTTTCCTTGCTAGCCTATAAAATAGGAAACTACTGATTCATACCGACTGTTCTTTAAAGCATGAGAAGGAACGATTAGACTCTGACCACAATGGTGAAAAGCCCTGTGTCTCATTTAATTCCCTTTCTGCTGCATTTTTCTTAAAGATATCTTGCTAGCTACAGCTTTCTATAGATAAACAGGCACCGTGTTGGAAAATTTCACACTCAAAGTGAAGCCTACAAAATTTGCATTTGTCAAATTTTACAATGAGGTGGAAAAATGTCACTCTCTGCTTGAAACAAACTTGAGACATAATTGCTTGTAAGATAAGTAGGTATCAAATTCATTTGGTCATGAGCTAAACCAAGCTTTGGTTTTGCAGATTGCAGCCCTCAGAAAAGGACCATGTTTGCTACCATTTGCTGAGGGGATTAATACCATCTGAAAAAATGGATAGTATATGATATGAGTAATGAAATACCAAGACTGCTGTACCTTCTTCAGACATAAAGACAGGCTGACTCCTCCCAGACTTCTGTACCTACCCAACATTTCAGTGTTGTTCTAAAATATGATTCTATAAAATGTTGCCGAGTTTCCAGTTGTGCTTATGGTGCTTACTTCAACCGACCTGTCCTGCACACTAAATGTTTGCAAAATCAACTGGGTCCTTCTGAAGAACTTTAGTCTAAAAAGTGTCCTAAATTTGTCCTTCAAGACAGTAAAAGATTGCACTACTTGGGAATTCAGTCCAGCTCTCCTGGAGGGCTCCTGTCACTGCTGCTGGGAGGCCCCCGTGCCAAATGGCAGCTGTGATTAAAAGCATGACAGTCAGTGACCCTTAGCTTGCTCTCATTGCACAGGGCCTTAAAAATGCTTCAGTGAATCTCAGAGGAAATTCAGATCACAGGAGAGACTCTTTCAAATTTGCCTAGAGGAACAAAGTTGTTTGATTTTGCTTTCGGTTTTTTTGGTTTTGGTTTTTTGTTTGTTTGTTTTTTAATTCCCTTCAGAATGTATTTCTTCCTGGGAAAAGAAGAGACAAAGACTGTATTGTCCCAGGGAAAGGTGGCTATGGCGTGAAGAAAGGGTAATGGGGAGTTGAGGGGAATTACAAGTGCTTTTTGTTTGCTTGTATGTGTTTTAAGTGCTGTGTTGCTGATGCTTCTTGTGCCATATGGTGGAACAGCTGATGGTTAAATGCTGATGCTGAAACATGATGCTGACACAGCAGATGCTAAAACGTGATCGTGGCAAAGATGATAGCAAAACACTGAAGGTGAAACACCAGTGCAGAAAAATGTTGATGATAAAATAGAAACCTCTGATGTTCCTCTGTTAGAAACTGTATTTCTGGAGCTGGCACTAACTGTAGCAGCCCAGATGATGTTAGGAAGGCCAGGCTGGAGAGTTGCCAAATTCATGGGAAACAAGAAGAATTGTCAGCTGTTTGTTGGTTGAAGATAGCGATAAAAGTTTCTTGCTCTTTGCTCTAAAGGGAAGGGCACAAACCCTTTAGAAATAGGCAAATCAGTTGTGAAACTTGCTTTCCACCTCTCACAGTCCATCCAGCAGAGGCTTCCATCTATGCATTGGTCTTAGAGACATGCTGGCTGCAACCCAGCAGGTTTCCAGCTGGTCACAGAGGAATAATGAGGTCATCCAGCCCATACACAGCCTGCTTGCTTCCTTGTTTCCCTTAACATTTATGTATTTTTTATGGTTCTAAATATTTAGAACAGGAGTTTAAACATTTAGTCGCAACAAAATGTGATATGGTATTTTTTTTTAACAGGAAGAGTCATTCTGGGGTGTGTTTGCCTAAGTTTCTGAAAGGTGGCTTTGACCCTGTTAGCAGATAGACACTGTGATCATGTGAGGCACAGGAATGGCATTTTGTTTATCAAGTATCCAAGCTGTTCTAGAAAACTAGAGGTACTTAAAAAATGGGAGAGGGCCAAATAACTTAATGCATTATGAAACTTACAAGAAGTTGTGTTTTCAAATATTAAATATTCTCCACTCTGATGGCCTGTGCCCTCAGAAAATCCAGGGTAAATTGAGCCGGTGTCTGGCATCAGGAAAAGCTGCTCCT
>BJBW01002343.1:87620-140408 GCA_004320125.1 Scolopax mira
AACTTACTGTGTCCTCTAAACGCTTGTAGGTAGGCAGCAAGGATGGGGACTTGTTTCTGCCTGTGATACCATCTGCTGCAGTTTGGTCAGACAAGCTTGGTCAACACAGGCAGACCTGAGGGATGCTCCTGGAGTACAGAGAGAGCACAGAGAGATGGTGAGAGATTTTGGTGGCAGCTGATGAGAAGAGCAGAGGGAAGCCAGGACTCAGACATGATATGAAGTCTGGAAATCATTCACCAAACCACTGAGACATAGTGTGCTTTTAAATAGCTGTCTGTAAGGAACACACAACCTCTGGGACACCTGCTCCCTCTGAAGACTTGGTCGCTCAGATGTCCTTGTGGCTTCTCAGAAGACACAGTGTGCCAGTGCATAGGTACACGTGTCCCTCCCCAGTAGCCTTTTGTCACCTGTAGGCAGCTTGTTGCAGCAAAGGAAGCCACTGAGTGCTCACTGTAATGAGAGGAACACAGAAGGGAAGGCAGAGGGAGATTTGCTTTCAAACTCTTTGAGTCTGTTTTGTGTCAAAAAGTAGGTTGTTCTAGTTCATGTTTCGAGATTCACAAGCTTTCTGGGGTCTTTGTTTTAAGGACAAGGACTCAGCAGTTCTACCCCAGGCTCTGCCCCACTACATCTGGTCCAGAGAGGGATGTTTCCAAAATAAGCCCCAAGTTCTCTCACTGGAAGTAGATGGGTTGAGTGTCCTTGGGCTGGCCGTGAATAGCTGTTGGGGAATCAGACACCACCTGTGAGCGTCAGGAGTGCAGGTTCTACAGACCCACCACCCTTACCTGCTGAATAATGAACCCTGACAAATAGCATCAGTGTTAGGAGGGGGTCGATAGTAGCATCACACAGGGTTGGGCCTAGATCTCAACTCTGGACAGGTGTATGGGCAACCAGACAACACCAAAACTTTTCTCCAGAGAGAAACTTCCATGGTTACGCAATGAAAATGTGATTGATGAATTAGTTATTTTACAGTAAAGTTTTACACTGGAGTTAATTTTGGTGAACATTCATGTCCAGCTTGTGCCTTTCCTGGTTCTGTGCTTGCAATCTTTTTCCCAGACTAAAACTTCATTTGCAGTTCTGCTGGGATGTATTGTGGTGGCTGTTTGTTTGCTTGGTCAAAGTGACACCAGGGAATATGAGCTAGAGTCTACCAGAACTTAAATCCAGAAAGGTGTCAATAACTAGACAGAAGTCTCCAGTGCAGAGCCAGGGGGAAGGAACACCACTCCTGTCCCTGGGAAAATCCATTCCAGTGTGAATGCTTATGCCTGAATCGGTTCCAAAAATGCTTTTGAAAAGTAATTTGCACCCCAGTGACTTGGGAAGAGGTTCAGTGTTTGGTACCTAATAAAGATAGCTGGCATTGGAGGGGATGTTATTTTAATTATAACAACATGGTGATGGCATTTTCAGGAAGGGATCCCACAGAGTTCTGACTGCAGACGTTTCTGTACTCACAGCGTTTAAATAGCTGCCAAAGGGTTTTCATTAATAGGTTATTTGGATACAGTATATGTAGGTTTATGCTGTGCTATCACTGCTTCACAGCCCTTCTTTCACTTTCCTGACTTTCCTGGAAAGATGAGCCAAATAGATTTGGCCAGAGCCGGCGTCTCAGATTAGAAGGCAAGAAAGCAAGTGGTGAGAGGCAGAGGGTATTGCAGCTCTGAACCAGAGATCAGGGGGAGAACCACAGCCCTGGAGATCACCAGCTGCCATAATCCCACTCCATATGCAGAGCATTTGCAGGACAGCTTTCGGTGTCTGCATCTGAGCTGGATGATGCAGTAAAAACCCTCCTAAAGTTTGTAGCGTGACTCTACTGAGGGACTGGGAAATTCCAGCTTCAGTCTTTATGTGAAAGCTCCCTAACTGCCCGTTGTTTTGGGAAATCACGGCTTTTGTGACTTGCTGTCATTTGTTGTGCTGGTGTGACTAATTGCCAGTGACCTTGCTGGCACTTAGAACAGCTGAGGATCTTGCTCAAGGGCGGGAGCTGGGAGCCAGCATTCTTCTGCAGGGAGTGATGCACAGCATCATGGCCAGCTCTCATCTCACATATATTGCCCTATGTGAGGAGAAACCAGGTAGGAATCTTCCAGTCAAACTGGTGCAAGGTGAGAATCAGGCCCAGCTACTCCTGCTGGAAAAGTCCCTTCTCCTGAGAACTTGTGTCTCTTATCTGTGCTGCCTCTGTGCAGCTTGGGGAAGGGAAGAACTCCAGGAGCCCCTGGGGCCTGTCAGAGCCTGCAGCTCTTCTCAGCTCAGTGCAGCTCCACCATCACGTTGCTTAGAAGATTTTGCAAAAGTATTACCACCCCAATCAGTTTGTAGTGCTCTATTTTCTATATGCTAGAGCCTGTAACCAACAAATCTTTATGTGAAAAAAGCCTGAAAATAACTCTGTGTAAATCATCATCAATTCTTTTATTATTCATTAAAATCACATTAATCATAAACCTCTTTGGTATTCATGTGGATGTAATATGTAGTTCCAAAGGAATTATGGATTAAAGGGGACTTAAGCTCAGAACACTCAGTTCTCTATGAACATGCTGTGTTCATTATGTTAGATTTAGTGTGAACTATTTTCTTCAGTATTATTAGAAGGGAGTAATGGTTGAGTTTCGCATTTATTTGAAAGTGATTAAAGTAAAATTTTCACCTTGAATAAAACAGCAGCAACATATTAACAATTTTTATCATGCCCACAAAAGAAATCTCTTCTCAAAAGATTGGAAATAATCCTCTGAAATCTACCTGCAGCTGATTATATTAACCCATGCAAAATATACATTTTCACCTGTTCAGATGATTTTTTTTAAACTTTACACTGTTGAAGTTGTTAATATCTCTGCTGCTCACATGCACCTTGGAGTAACATTAGGATCACTGCACATTTACTCTTCTGTTTCTGACTTCTGAAGGCCCTACATTAATATTCTAAGACTCATTACTGATGTAAAAACTAACTGGTTTATTGAACATTGCATGTCTGGCCTCATGTCTGCATAGTCCTAATTAAAAATCACAAACTTGTTTACCAGCAGGAAGCTTAGTAAGATGCGGTGTGGATTTTTTAGAGGATTTGATCCCGTTTCTGTGGATATAAACCAGAGGGTGTTTTCAAGGCACCCTGGTGAGTTCAGAGGTATTATTTAGAGAGGTAATTCTATGATGAATGTACTAGGTTGGATTCTGCCCAACCTACCATTTTACACCACGCTACTAGACAAATTAACTCTAGATATGAGAGTTCTGATGATGAGAAATGAGTTTATCCCAGGAGTTGTGAAGGTATGGGTCACAGTGGACCTTGTTCCTGCCCCTGAACCTGCCAGGCTGTTGGAAGCATTTACTTTCCAAAACACCCACCTTATCTGAAGTGCAGAAAGTCCTCCAGATGACTGGAGGTTGATTTGTGTTTCACCTCTGCGCTTTCCCTGTTGGAATGGAGATTTACATTAAGACCCTTATGAGATAGCATACAGGGCCATATTTTATCAGGCAGTGGATTTCTTTTCGTTTTGTATTAGCAAAGTGTTTGTAATCCTAATTAAGAAATAAGTTAATCCTAATGTAAACTGGCACAAATCCTGTGAGGAAGAGTGTTTGTGTTTATGAGTACTGGGATGTATTTGCTTGCTTTTGCTCTCTGTGTCGTCCTTGTTCCTATGTAACCTAATTTAAAGTCAGGAGAATTATACGATGGTTTAGTTTGAAAAGAACCTTTAAAGATCATCTAGTCCAACCCCCCTGCCATGGACAGGGATGTCTTTCCCTAGGTGACATTGCTCAAAGCCACTTTCTGAGTTTGAGCACCTTGAAGAATTGGTCCATTGCCCACATAAATGTGCAGCTTGTTTGGTGGAGTGTCACGAGATACCTTATAATTTTCTAGATACTCCTCAGGCTCCTTGCTTTTCCTTGTCATCCACAGTGCAACTTTTGGTAACTTCTTCTGGTAACTCTTGAGGTTGTTGTGGAAGGTTTGTTGTTTTTTTTTACTTTTATGAATTCTGAAGTGCCAAAGCTTCCAGCCACTCTTCCTACCATCAGACATGTAAATTCCCTACCACAGCTGTGGCTGCATGTTCCAGCTTATCTTCATGCCACTAAAACTAGGTTTTGAGGGTTTTTTTTAGTTGAAGAAAAAAGAAATAAAAAGGCTTTGACAACAACATTAATCAGAAATGGTAAGAAATTGCACAAAGGCAGAATTAACCCCAGTTGAAGGTCCAAATGATCCTTTCATCCTATCTCTGAGCCATGGATTGGGGCTGACAGGATTCTCTTTCAGCCTGGGTTTCTCCATGACAAGCACCTTCCCCACTGCCAGGCCCTTCTGATGGCCACTCTGTGCTGCTCCCAAAATGTTTGCAGCCCCGTTTCCCACAGAGGGATTCTCACGAGTGTGTGCTGGCTGAGGATGGTAGTTGTTGCTGTTTAAGTCCTTACATGCCATTATCACTGTCTGTCAGTGATTTCCACTAATTCCCTTAGAAATGTGGTGTGTAATTTTTTCCATCCTTGGCCCTCCTTTGCACAGGTGTTCAGAGGAGAATTGTGCATTCTCTCAGAGTGATTTTGGGTTTGTTCTTTGATAGTTCATTTTTTTAAAGGACAAATACAGGTCTCAAGTCATGATCCGCTCAGAGTGTCCTTAGGTCCTCTGAAATGGCTTCAGAGGCAGGAGCAATATCAGCCTGTGCTCTGAAGGGTGAGGGGGCTCGTGTGGCTTTCTGAGGGTGCAGGGGAGAAGAGAGCTGCCCCCAGGAATGGCTCGGGGCAGAGGATGAAGCCAGGTCAGCCTTAGGGGGGGAAAATTATGGGAAAAAGGGGAAAACAAACCCCTTTCCCTGCCACTACATAGCACACTGAAGCCTGAGTTCTGTAAATATGCTTTTATGTAGAATAAAGATGGCTGTGTAAGGAAAGCTAAACACTAAATACCTTCAAATAGTGTTGCCTTTAGTCTGTAGGGAACCTTTATCTGCAGATTTCTAGCTCTCCTGCTAGAAATCAACCCCTTTATCTCTTTTTGTATGAAGCCTGGTGCAGGGGGGATAGAAGAGTTTCTGCTGGCTCATATGGCACACATCATTGTGTTTCTGAACTTCTCTCAGTTATTAATAATGAATTAGTCTTTACCACACAAATATATAAGTCAAGGTGGTTAGTAGTGTCATTTTTTATTTGAAAAAATGGAAGCAGTGAGAGATGAAGAGAGCTGGTCAGGATCATACTGCACCAGAAATTGGAAGCTGAACCTGGGTTTCCCGAGTGCTATGCCAATGCCCAGGTCAGTTAAAAAACTTCACATCTCTTTTATTACTAACTTGCCCTGAAGAGTTTTTCTTTTTGTCTCATTTCTTTCCCTTTTCTTTCCCTCCTGTCAGTGTAGGACAGAGATCCATGTAAGCGCAACTTTGTATTCTACCAAAAAAAATTGAAAGGCCTGGGGATACGCTGTGTTTGCAACATATGATGCCATTTTGCAAGACAAAAGTCATATTGCTGTTACTGAAAATAGTAAGAAAAAAAGCAAAATGCCATGTGTTGCAGCAGCCCATGTTGTTCAAACGTGCATGTCTGTCCTTTTCTCCTGACTGTTCACTGCGCTTTTGTTCCTGGTGTTCTCTCCTTTGCATCACGTGCTGGTCAAAAGCTACTTGCTGTTTTGTCCATCAGTGAAAGGAAATAAATAAAGGAATGGGATTTTTCACTGCAGGATCGCCTGTTGTGTGGAAGGCTGCCAAAGGGAGGGTTCACATGCTCGGGGACTGGTGTTGCTGGTGCTAGTGCTTGTGTGAGCTACCTGGTAAGCAGTAGGATAACACTAATGTTTTTTTCTTCCGGGGGTTAGGAAGATTGGAGACATTAATTTTCAGCTGAATTAGCTCTTTTGGTAGCAGTGCATGAGGTAGCCTTGAAGCAATCATCAAATCAGAGTAGCTTGTGCTGCTTTGCTGTCACACAGTCCCTTTGTGGGCACAGGACCGCTGTTGTCCTACTCTGAGGGGGTTCTTCAGGCACTCCTCTTACAGGCTTTTAATGATGTGTTTCCATCCCCTGCTCCTAAATATCATAGATGGGGATGGAAAAGCGCCCCGATACCTTTGATATTCAGCCAAGAAAAATTAAAATAATGTTCAGGCTGCTCTAGTGTCCTGAACAGAGCAGCAGCAGTGCGGTGGAAGCTGTCTGTACCTCACTGAAGTGTACCCCGATTTGTGCCCTGGGGAGCATGGCTGTTCCTGGAAGGTTTGGGATGGGGCTTCTTTTGAAATAATAATGAGCTCAACAGTTCTTCTGCACAGCCCTCTGCTTCTCTCTGAATTTTGCCACCTTTAAAGTGCTCCCTGCTGTTGCTGGTAGCAGATGTGTTTAATCCCAAAGAGAGGAACCCTCCTTTCAGCCTCTAAGCAGGGGGCTGTGTCACTGCTCCGATTGTCAGGAGAGGGAAAAACACACCGAGCGAGTAAGCTCTTGGAGCTGGAGAATCCCAAAACGTGAAAGGAAAAAGAGCTTCCTCGGTGAAGGATTTTTCCTGGGCACGGTGGGATTTTGCTGTAGGGGAAAGTAAATCTTGTGGGTAATTGGGCTGCGAGTGGGAGGAGGGGAAGAGCCAGGTTCCTGCCCACGGCTCCCACCCGGGGCTGCTCTGTAGCCCCTCCGCACCGACAGAGTTCTGTGGCACAAGAGGGTGGCCAGTGCCTTGCAGGGAAAGGTCGGTAATGAATAAACATCATCATTTTAAATCACTGTAGGCGCCTGATTTTGCATTTCATTTCCAAACATGGTCATTCAATTTTCAGTTTAGGCCCTCTGAAGTATAGAAAAATAGAAGTAAACTGCAGAAGAAGAAGAAAATAACCAAAAAACTTTAAAAAATTGCTACAATGATGCACAAAGAGAGAGAGAAAATGACCTTTGGTTGGGCATCCAACAGTGCAAAGAAATTCTAAAGTAGTTTACTTTGAAGTACATTTCAGTCAGAGGGATTTTCTAGCAGTAAAATCGGCCACTTAGCAGGGATTGCATATAATTTCCACTCTATGCCAGTATAAAGCTTCAAACATAATGATTTTTTTCCATTCAGCACCAATAACTAAAGCCCTTGGACATTAATAATGACTCATTCTTCACCTGCACTATTTGAACTGTATTTGTCATCTACTTACTGGCCTTTAAAAGAACTTAACCTGATTCTTCCTTTTGCTTTGTCTTTCAGTTTCTGAGTCATTCTCTCCACAAGTAAAACACCTTAGAATTTGACATTTATGTAGGACACTGTACCTTAAATGCACCTAAGAAAGTGCGTTTTGGATTGCATTTGTCTTAATTTTTGGTGTTACTATTATATGCTGCTACATTTACTACTTTGTTTAGTTTAGTCACAAATGACAGGGGTTTGGGAGTGGTGAGGAGGAGAGGGTGATACAGGATCTCCATCACCAGAGCTTCCTGCCAGGTATGAGGTGGCATCAGAAGGCAGCCGACCTGGCAGAAAGACTCATTGGGTACTACCAGAAAATCTGTCGTTGGCATCTGTAAAATGACCTGATTAATACCCACTCGAGGCAGGTGAGCAGGACCCAGTAGCGTCCCCTCATCGGTGAGGAGTGAAAGCATCTTTCTCAGTGGGTGAAATCCAGCATCTAAACATGTGGCAGCAACTCCTGTTGTGTCCATCCTTGCCTTGTTCACAACCTGGGGAAAACTGGCTGTAAAAGCTGTTCCAGCTCATACACTTCTTTACACTTAGATATGGCTGAAGATCATGCAGAGAGTGACAAAGTTAGCTGTTGTGCCCATTTTCTACACACATCTGTAAGAACTGGCACATCAGAAAAGTCCAGTTTAATCTGCTTTTGTGTCCACAAAAATGGCAAATTTCTCTGTTCTAAACAGCAGTTGCAAACCTATTCCATACAAAAAGAAGTATTTCTAGCTGGAAACTTTGTCTGTGATTAATGGAAGTTTTGTTGGAGCTCATTTTATGTTTTAGCCTGAGAAATGTTTTGTGTTTTACCAGTTATAAAACTGTGTTCCAGTGGTGCACAGCCACGGTAACAGTAAGCAATGCTAATGAGGGAAGCCAGCTTGGCTCCCACCAAAATCACTAAGTTTTGTCAGCGACCTTCGTGTCAGAAAGAGCTGGCCCTTTTACAGGATTCAAAAATAAACTGAAGCTGTAAAAAACATAATATTTTCTTAAGGGAGCCATCCTTTTGTGTTTTCTGTCAGTGCCTGAAGTGCCTTTTGTAGAAAGGTTACTAACCTGCAACAGATGAAAGTTAAAAGAACATGGTTAGAAGGCAAAGTAAAAGGTAGTTATGAACATATGGTTGGTAGAAATATTTTTAGAACTGAAATATAAAAACGATGAAAAGATAGGCAATCAGTGCAAACCAATGTACCATAAATTGGAAGAACTTCATAATCAAATATTTATGGCACTCTTTGCAGTGTTTGAAAAATTAAATTGTTAAAAGCAAATATTGTGGCAAATAGGTTCCCATCAATCTCAATAAAAGTTACATTTCACTATCACTGTCACATTATTACTTTTTTGCTTTCAGTCTTTTAAGATTGAAGAGAACAGTAACAAACTCCAGTAACAAATCAAAGCTTTTCAATGTAATTTACTTGGTGAATAATTTCTAATTGATTCAGACTGATGGGGCTGCATGGCTTGATGTATTGCCGAAGCGAGAGATACTTTGGACAAAGTGAATTTATAAGCACCTCTTCTCCAAAGAAAAATGGCTGCTATATTTCATTTTGGCATTTTTAGCTGTAGCAAGGTTCTTGTATACCTGTCTGTGTGGATTCTCACAAACAGAACTACCCCCCCAAACAGGGTGTAAACCTGATGGGAGCCTTCCCCTCCTTCCCCGTGGTGGAGCAGGAGCTGGGCATAAAGTCTATTTACCCCATAGCAGCAGCCTGGGGTGCCTCTGCCACCCGTTCCTTTTCTTGCTCTTTTTTGAAAGTGTAGTTGCTTAGCAACATAATTTAGTCACCTGCAGGTCAGGGTTCAGATCTTGTTAATGTCATTGTGAATTAGAAGGAGGAAATGACTTTGGGGGTTTTACAGCTTCTTTGTGACATTGCTGTTAACCAGGCGGTTGGTATCCTGGTTGGTGGAAAACCTTCAGTGACTACTTGATTTTTTATGATTATTTCCATACGTATTCTGCAATATTTCTAAGATGAAGAGGGGAAAGGGGAATATGACAGAAGATATGTTATTTGATATATACATTGTAGATGTTAAAGGGCAGCAGCAATGCTTTGCACCCGATGAAAAAATTGCTTCGTTTTAGGGCAAATTAAACTCTAGACTTGGGAAGGAATTGTTCCAATGTCAGTCCTGCTCTGTCCTCTTGTCTTTCCCCACAGCACATTCAGGGAGACTTTCAGCAGAGCAGGAGCAAATTTCCCTCCATGCACTCCTGCCACTTTATTTCCCACAGCAGAAATCCCTGAAGGCTGATGCCTCAAGGGAGCAATCTAAATTTAGCAGCTACAAAATTCATCTTGAGGTTTTTTTGTTCCAGCCATTTTGCAACCTTTCGGATACTGTCTGGTTCTCCCTGTTTTAGCCTAGGGTAATGAAAGCTCTGGTCCTCCCCTGGTGTCCTGCTCTGGTTGGATGGAGAGGTTTCCCAAGACTGCTTGCTTAGTTTTGGAGCATCCAGAGCATCCTGGATGATGTCGTTCCAAATGTCCTCCGAGGGACGTGCGAGGCCACTTGGGCTTGGAGCAGTGTCTGTTCTCTAACCTGCCCGGGCACCACAGGGGGTGTCGCACACCCATCAGATCTGTTCAGCTCATCAGGAGGATGGGGCCACAGCATGAGGTCAGAGATCTGCTGAGAAGGCTGGGAAAAGCCAATGGCATTTTTGCATGTTCTGGGTGCGAAGGAAAGGCTTTGCCATTTTCATAGAAATATTTGTGTGGTGATAGAAATATTTGTGTGGAGCTGTCAGAAGTGTTTTTACACTTCATGGGCCTAACCAGTTGAAAGGAAAGCACATGTACCATGTGTGCACATACATATATCACGTGTGGGGGGTCTTGTTATTATGGGCGACGGTCCAAATTTGATCCACACTTGAACTATTTTGGTCCAAAATGAAATATTTCATTTTCGTGATGATAAAGGCTTTCTATTAGTATTTTAAAATAAGATATCCAGACCTTAAATAGGAGTCTCATTGAAAAATAAAAAGCTGCAACATTTTCCTCGGAAAATACCAGAACTAAATGTTTTATATGCACTGAAAATATTTTTTCGTTGCTTAAAGCTAAACCAGGTTTATCAAATTCAGTCTGAATTCGTGGGGAGTTACAATCCTCCCAAAATGTCATGTATCGGCAAACTTACTATTCATTAGGGTTTTTAGCCCAAGTTTGCGTTTGATTTCCTGATCCAATTTGCATGCATTGCTCTTGTCCCTCTGGTTTGACACCCCCTGCTAATGGCTCTGTCCCGCTGAGGTTTCACATACGCCTCGTTTCACATGGGTTTTGTGGCTCAATTGTAAACTGTGCGAGAAGCTGCAGTTGTGTTCACCGTTCCCAAACACTAGTAATCCCAGGATCATTTGCATGGGTGATTTGTGTTCTGGAGTTCATTAATCTTTTGCTGTGACTGTTCATTATTTGTGTGATGTGACTGGTCAGCTAAGACATATGGGGCCAGATTGCCAGCTGCTGAAAATCAGCGTGGCTCTGCTGATGGATGGAGACAGCCTGGTCTCCGTCTGGGACGGATTGGATGCTGGAACAGAGGGATTTCCTGCCTGATTGCTGGGGGTTGGGGCAGGCTGCGCTGTTTTTTGTGATATATGAGCTTCTACACAGGTGAAATCCACCTGTGAAACAAGCTGCCTTTTAATACCTGCCTTCTGTAAACATTTGGGATCTTGTAAAAAAGCCACACAGTGTGAGCAGGTGTTTGCAAATAGGAGTTAAAAAGACAACCAATAAATAGCTGAACTGAAAAAAATACTTCAACGTTTTTTTTTCTTTTTGTTCAGGTGACTCCCAAAATGCAAAATTGTTTCTTAGGTGGCTGTTTGACTATTTCAGCTGAAATCCAGACCGTATTCCTGACTCCATTTCCTGCAAAAGCTTCAGCAGTGACAGCAATATTATGCAGCAGTTGTGCTGACACATAAAACCCTAAACCATTATTTACTGGGGTTGATGCAACAACCATCCATGATTCAGGGCAAAGCTTTTTAAAAATTGATGCTGGCAAAGGCCCAGTGCCATGCTGCCAGCTCTGCAGAGGGGAATCCAAATTTCTGGCAGAAGGGAACTTTACCAACTTTTCTGAGTTTTCCTTCAGAACTAGGGGGGCAGGAGAGCAGCTACGTAAAGCCAACGTGTCTTTTGGGTCCGCCTTGGGATGAATTGACTGTAGAAGGATTTCAGATCGGTTGCCTAACTCAGGCCCTTACAAAGTTGTTGGCGTGTGAGCCATGAATCACTCATGTGATGGGGCATCTACCATCAGGGGTGCTAATTGACTCAAATGCTGCAGCAGGGGTGGCTGTGAGATAGTAAAATGGCAATTAAAAGTGAGAGGAGGAATTATTTTTCCCTTCCCTCCTTCCAGGTAGCATTGGCATTATGATTCTAGACTGATACCTGGATTTCTCAACCTTTACCTGGATTGTACTGATCTCCAGCAGCACCTTTAATGTAGAGCAGACACCAGTGAATATAAAACCACCCTTAACCCATGATAGGGGTCATAAATTTAGAAGAATGTGGAGGTGGAAGGTTTGTATTGTTATCGATTGTTTCCCATCCCTCTCTGCCTCTTCCCCTAACATTTGAGGGGGAGAATTTAGCTGATAATACCTGACAGTTACGGGAGGTAAAACTTTTAATCCATGGATCTCAAAATGCTTTCTGAACATTGAATATCCCAGTTAAGTCTGAGGCTGGGGAAAAGGGAAGTTACACAGCTTGCCAAATGGTATGCGGAACATCAGAAAGCAGAATTCTTTCCCCCCAGCCCCCTGCTCCTTCTCCAGACAGTACCTAGGGCTCTCGGGTCTCATTTGCAGAACGGTCCAGTGCCTACTAGTGATTAGCTAAAACTCAGTACCTTGATAACTCCTAATAAAAGCAAAATCAATTGACACACACAACAGTAGAGCGAGGAACACATCTGAAAAAAGTCACACTGAACAGCTAGATATCTTGGGTTTAATCAGGAGGTTTCACATTTCCCAGCCACTGGAGATTTGGGGATTCAAATGAAAGAAATGGAGTATAGACTTTGAAAAGGCTTCATATATTGGTTTATGTGCCATGTATTGTCTCAAAGACATCAAAACCTATTAGGAAGCCTGCTCTGTGAGCCTGCCATGTGCGTTGCTGGCCAGGGGCAGGTTTTGTATGAGGGCAAAAGTCCCTGGGATTTGGTTCCTACGTGTGCCTAGATCTCCAGAGCACCTGGGGTTAATGAAACCTCATAAAAATGAAATGGTTAAAAGCAAATTTCTCTGTAGGCAAAGTTTCTTTTATTTTTCTTTGTAAAGTTTGGAGAAGATGTACCAGTTTTGTTTTGGTTTGTGTTTTCCGTAAAAAGAGAACCAACAGGGCTTGAAGGGAAGTGGATCTGTAGAGCTGTCAGCAGAATCTATAAAAGAGACTCTCTGGGAATCCCATCCACCTCTCCACTTGCAGCCAAAAAGACATGGAAAATAACACATCAAAACTACATTTCTTAAATATTTTATACATAACGCCCAATGTTCCAGCCTTCACAAGAATGCCAGATAGCTGTACTTCCTTTAGTGTTTTATATATGATACTTTAAAAACATCTGAAATAAGTTTATATTTTGTACTGGCTACCTATAGCAAACTGTCTTACGATCGCTGTATGTAGTTCTGTTGTATATGCTTTATTAAATGTATAAGCAATATAAAGCTGGAGCCTCTCTCTCCTGAAGTACCTGTTCTTTAGCTCATACAAGGCAGTGCTGTTCTAGCTTATGTTTAGGACTGTGATATCTCATCAGGTCTCAGATGAGTCCATGATTTACAAGAACTGATTGACCAAACAAATATCCTATGCCCTCAGGTGGTACAGTAGATTGAAAATTAATTTGATGTGAGGTTAATGACTTGGCAAAAATATAAATGTCACCTAGGAAGTCTGGCAATGTGCCTCTACTGTAATCATGAGTCCATAGCGATTGTACATGTGAATGGGTTAAATATAAGTCTGAAATATACAATTCCTTATTCAAGAACTGCTATAGAGTAGAAAAACATAACTCTATGTTGTAGATAATTTGACAGTGTAAATCCGCATTAAATCTCTCTATATTTCTTAATTAACTGCAAGGTTGCTTTATGCAAACACAGTTTGATGTACATATTTGTGTGTGATTGGCACAGAGATCAACCATGTCAAGTTTAAGTAAACACCAGCACACAAACTCAAACACTGAGCTGTTTGCCCAGCAAAGCAGCATAACTCTTGCAAACAGAGAGTCGCATCTTCATCTTCACCTAGAAAACTTTTTTTTTTCTTGGTGTCTTCCCTCACTAGGAGCCCTGCAGAGTCAGGTCTTTAAAGTGCACTAAACAATTCTATATGGATGCAATCAAGTGTATTGTGAAGTACTTTGGGTTTACTTACTGGTATAAAGACACCTGCGAGGTAAGGCTTTTGAGATCTGTCTGGTTCAATCAAAAACCAAACTATTACAGTTGTTATTCAGTTAGTAGACCGGAAGATCTGCTCTAGAGCAAAAGTTGAACTTCTTATTTCCATTATTTGAATTAACGTGAAATTCCTGAGAGATACTGGAGAGACAGCAACGGAGCTCCAAATTCATTATCCATCCCATAGCAAATATAATTGAATTAAAGTTGTACTTTGCCTTTCTTATTATAAAAATTTGATGTGTGTTGGGCAGTGTATTCATGAATGTGACTCTGAAACTGATTTCTTTCCTTAAGAAGATACAAGACGTAAGGCCCGGTTCCTAAGATCCCTTCCTCGTGTTTGGGGCTGGAGGAGGTGAGGGTGGGGGAGCTGCCTTCAAGCTGCCTGCATTCGGGGACCTGTGGAACCTCTGGTGACTCAGAGCAACCTCACAGGCCACAGGAGACAAAGGAAAGGCCACAGGGTAGCAGCACTTCAGCTAATTAAGGTGGTAATTTTCCTCGTATTTGTGTCTAGACCACAGTAGCTACTTGGAACAAGCAGGAACAGGTAACAGCTTTCAGTCACTGAAGGCTTTGATAAGATCCAAACTCATGAACTACAGAAGAACTGAATGATGCAGGAAGTGTTAAAAAAAGGTGCAAAGACTTTCCTGCCAAACACCTTTAATCATTCTGTACTCTCTTTTCTCACTAAAACTGTTTTCATGCAGTCTCTGACACCCTGGGTCGTGAGCCCGACTGGGTGTTTCTGTGGACAGACATCACAGCTCCACACAGCACTGAAGACAGAACGTGACTCACCTTGAAATAGAATCTTAAAAACAGGATTTCTGTGAAATTGTTTTGTCCTGTGCAGGTTGTGGCAGACTGCAGAGCAGATGAACACTGCTCTCTGGAGCTGATCTGCGGTGGAAGAATCAAGGAGAGGAGCGTGTGCAGTATTTTATGTTGGCTTTGGATGGGTTTCTACCTGGACTTCTTTGTGTCTGACTTCCAAGTCCACCTGTACATGCCTTTGGAGAATGGCTTGCAGGAGCAGAGCAGCCAGGAAGGAGGTGAAGGATCACTGTCTGCTGAAGGTCTTTCAGCTTTCTTTCTAAAACCCCCAAGGAGGCGAGGGGGAAGGTGATGTGGGATCAAAAGCAATAATGGAGGAGCATTCACAGAGGTGATTTTTTTAAGATGAATTGTTTGGTTAGAGAGATTTCTTTCTGGGTTTTTTTTTTTTTTTTTTTTTTTTTTTTTTTTCTCTAATACCTAGATGCTGAAGTGAAATCTAAATGTACCTGGTCAGTGCAGAGCACTGCAAACCTACAGTCCAAATGTCCCAACCATTTCTTACCTTGTCAAAGGCCATCAAATGGTCTTTCTTGCCATTTTTTACCTTACTCAGAGCAGCAATAATTCCTATAAACAAGCAGACCCTTGCCAGCCTCTCACACACAGGCACTTTCAAACCTCTTTATAGATTTAAGAATACAGCATCCGAGAGCTTTAAGACACTTTTGCTTCAGAAAGAAGGGGAAGCTGCCATCTGTTTCTTCCTCACTTCTCACTCCAAATGGCAGGAGAATACTTTTTTTCTGACCCAGCTCTTCCCATCTTTTACCCCCTAAAGCATTAGTTAGAATTAAATGTCAGTGTGTTATTCATATGGGAAAAATAAGGTAATTTATTTACATGCCTGTATAGTGGAAGAGCATGTTCAGGAAGGTAGCTAACCAAAGGAGGACAGTTCATGTCTCTGAAAGAATGGACTGCTTATTTAAGCATTAAAAGGAAGTAAAAAAAAAAACAACAACCCAACCCATCTGCATCCCCCTTTGCATACAGCTTTGAGAAGGTGGAGGATTTTATGCTTGAGAGTTGTTTTTTGTCAGCTGGCTGGCAATGTGTTAAAGGTGCTTAAATGCAGGAGAGTAGAGCTGTGGGGACTTTTTCCCTCATCAAACAGCGTGGTGGGGAGAGAAGCACAGATGTAGTGCTGGGGCTTTGAAATCAACAGAGGCTGCAGCTTCACCTGTAGCTGGGAGCAAGGCAAACAGTGTGCTCTATTCATCTCTCTCCTGTGTAAAAAAATTCTATTTCAGCAGTCTAAAAGTAACACAGCCACATGTAGGTATTGCATCGTGGGGTGTTCTTAAAGAATA
The DNA here is from genome assembly GCA_004320125.1 of Scolopax mira. Taxonomy (NCBI): domain Eukaryota; kingdom Metazoa; phylum Chordata; class Aves; order Charadriiformes; family Scolopacidae; genus Scolopax; species Scolopax mira. The sequence goes on from BJBW01002343.1 coordinate 103,501, forward strand.
GGGGACCATAATAATTTGTTGGTTTGCTGGTTCTGTTTTTTTTTTTAGTAAGAGTCTCCTGGAGTTACACCATGAGGTCTTTAATTACACTAAAAATCTAGTATCTATGCAGAATAGCTTGGGTTTCCCACTGGACCAAGAAAGGGTGAATTTAAGAGGGAAAACAGCTGAGTTTGGCTCATGCTGTCATAAGCCTTTGTCATGGGGTCTGTCTTTGTTTTACTCAACTGCGCCAATGGCTTCTCTGGTTGTAAGATCACTCTTTGGGGGAATTCTTGCCTGTGGTGTCAGAGAGAACTACACCCAAGACTTTAGAAATCCCCTTCACCAAGCTTTACCCTCGAAACTTCGAAACCTGCCCTTTAAAAATAAAATTTTTAAAACCTGAAGGTGGGCTGGGGAGAGATAAAGGGGCAGATAGAGACTCTCCTTGAAATGTGTCTTCTTTGAAGTAGCAATGGAGGTAATTGGATGGATGAAAATTATCTTTCAATTCAGAATCTTAACTTGATGAGTTTGAATTTAATTATAAACAAGCAGCATACTTGGGTTTGCTGAGAGCTGCCAGCATTCTCTTGGTGCATGGAAAGGACAGGAATTTTTCTTTTCATACATCATTTACAAGTAACTGCCATGACTCCACAAAGTCGGTACAACTCCCTAACACAAAGCAGAAAAATGTACAAAGGGAAGAAAAGGATATTTTGTTGCTGGGCTTCAAATAGAAGTTCTCTGTAGGCAGAGTTCAGCTGCATTGGGGTGGAATCAAAGGGCCAGGAATTCTTTTCACCTTCTGGAATTTGGATGTCTAGCTTTTGTGTCAATTACCAGTACTCTTTATTTACTGAACAATGCCTCATATGAAGAAAGCAAGGTAATCTGGTATTTGCTTATGAAAAGCCTGTTTCTAAAGCAGTGGTACTGGAATTTTCATCAGCTTTCACAGGTACTATTGGCCAGAACTTCAGAGAACACTGTTCTTGAACAAACAGCCATTTGGAATAAACCTGTGGTTTCTATAACCTGGGAAGAGGAACTTTTTACCAAGAAGTAAAAATTAGTGAGGCAAAACTTCAGACCTTTTGTGCCCAGTCCAAGCACTGTGGCTTTCTCCTTAGACCCCCCTTCTCACAGGCAAGAGCTGCATTTTCCTCCAGCAGCCAGCCTCAAAGCATTTACGTTCCTGTAGCTCAGAAATGATTTTCTGATCAGGCTGGAAGCCAACCTTCCCACCCATCCTCACTATTTATTTGCTGGAGCGATGACAGGTCCAGCCAGTTATGGAGTAAAAATGTAGCTACTCCTTCCATGCGAGACCACACTCATAAGCACAATTTCCTGCTGTGTGGGAGGGCTCCTGTCCCTGTCCCAAATGTCTCTATTATCCCTTCTGACTGTGGAATTGCAGGTAGATGAGAAGGCAGATGAGACCGCCTCGAATCTTTTCCAGAAGTGCCCGAAGCTCACAATTGAGAGAGAGCAGTGAGCAGAGCTCCGTCCCTCCAGCCGAGGCAATGGGCCAAGCAGATATGCAGAGTTTTGAGAGAGACCAGTCACAGAGACTGAGCAAGGGAGAGATAAGAGGTATCATGTAGGAGAGAGAATAAAAGGAGAATGAGGCAGGCAAAACTCTACATGCAACAGAGCGGAGAAGGGGTTAGAAAAAAAATCCTTTGTGCTTGTTAAGATTTTTGTAAATCCCAGTCTGCTTGAGCATGGGTTTGTCCTTCGGAGAGCAAAATGGCTGGCAGAGGAAGAAGTGCTTAGAAAATTACCTTCTTACATTAATTGCCTGGATAGAAATAAATTTACTTGTAATGGTATATTTTTCAAGGTCTTCTTATAGGTCTTACCAACTACAGCTCTGTCTACAAGTTTGTGGAAACTGCAGGTTTTGTTTTGGTTTTTTTTCTCTGTAACTCTGAGGTTCATTGTCAAGTGCCCCCAAAGAGCTTAAAAAGCATTTATCCATCTTTCAGCAGCATGACAGACCCTGTTGCTATTCTGTTGTCCTCCACGTCCCCCTGTCTTAGAAAAACTGGATCTTTTTTAAGGAAGTGTTGGTTTTTCTTTATGCAGCTGTGCGACACGGAGCGACACCACACAGCTCACGAAGTGGGAGCATCCTCCCTTCCCCACCTCTGCCCCTGGACACCTCTCCTATTTTGCTACTTCATTGTCATGTAAGTGTTAATCGAGATCGTGCGTGATGTTCACCTACAAGCTTATTATGCAACCAATATTGGCAATCATTATAAAAATCAGTCTGGCTCTGTCAGTCAACCGGTGCTGAGCTGTCTGTGACGGGCTGAATTCAAGGCCACATGATTTCTATTCTGATCATCTAAAAAACTTAAGGCTGGCTGTCTTCAAACCTTAGCTTTGCACACCACTAACCTCAGAACAAGCTGCTCAGGCGACCTTGTCACTGTAGTTTTCCAGATTTTCTGATTTCATCTTAGTTAAAGCTTTATTTCTGCAGCCCATCGCTTTCAGCCATCGGTATGTAGTATATCTAAGCTTCCTGCATATCAAAAAGGATATGCACAGACATAAATTGCCAAGGAAAGATATGTTCAAGGGGTGGACGTTAAAAGGCATTTGGATGGTAGAGGGGCACACTGAGAGAAGAAATGATCAGAGGAAGTATGAACAGATACATGTTTTGGAACTCTTGGTCTTTATAATCTGTCCTGAGCTCCTTAATTATGGAACAGGTCCACAAGGAAAACTGTAACCTATTTCCCTTTGTTCAACTCTTTCTGGTTGGAAGGATTTATTAAGCCAATGTCAATATTCTTCCCATCAATTTTGGAATGTCTGACTCTTTGTTGAAACAAGCTATTAGCAGCAATAAAAAGACACAGGACTAGAATAATTTGTCTGGAGTTCTCTTGTGTGAAATATTCGCAATAGTGTGAAGAAGCCAGTAAGTAATATTATACTCATGGCTTTGGCTCACAGGTGGCAGCAAAATCAATTAACTACTTCTATCCATAGGAATTTATTGACTTCCACCCATTTTAGAAAGAAATGTGACTTTCGGTTGGTAAAGTTGCAAAACGCTTGTCTCATGCTGTGCAGTTTTGGGATGTGCTGCAAGACGTTCTGTCTCTACCAGCCAACCTGGCTCTTGGGCAACCTACTTCATCTGGTTATTCCTTCACAGGAGGCAGAAGCTCCACCAGCACTGAAAATCTTCCTTACTCGAGTGAGCTGCTAATCTGCGTTCTCATTTGAAGTTTCTCAAACTACTGGTTGGCAATGCAACTTACCTCTAATTACTTTTTCATGAAATTCGAGTCAGCAAAATTTGCAATGACTCGTATGAATCTCTTAATACTATGAGCAGTGGGAAAGTGTGTTTTTGCAGATAAGGCACCCCACACTACTCATTTAACTCGGTATGATCCCCACATTACGAACCTGGCACCGTACCAGGGAAAGATAGGGGAGAAAGAGGCCAAGCTATTATAGCAGGTAGATCAGTACACATAAATTTAAGCAATCATTTAATGGGAGCTCAGCTAAACAAGCTGTCTCTCACCTTTTGTTCCTTTATAGATGTTTATGTTACTAATTAAGCTGTGGGTTTTGGTCTGCAAAGCAATGAGGCTCTTCCACCTGCTGATGTCAAAATATCTGACTGTTTACTCATACTTTAAATAAAAGCAGGTAGGAGAGCTGGCTGTAGTAATTGACTGGTTGCCCGCAAGAGTTATTTCAGGGTGAATGCTGGAGAGGCTGGACTGGCCTGGAAATTCAGAAAGAAATGTTCATTTTTTCCTGGGTTGCCAACTGGAATGTTTTCCTGACAAGTCTTTGCATTTGGTAGTGTTCCCCACTCTAGGTGTAGTATGTACTAAGCCTACATCTGGGTTTTCATAAGGGAGCAGATTGTGTGTGTCTCTCTTGTATAGTCTAATTAAAATAACTTGCATACATATGTCAGTGTTCCCACAGAGTCTTATGGTATTTAGTTAACTGGTTTTCATTTTGTTGAATGTAGACTGGGACAGGTTTGCGTTTCTAAGCTTTTGAGGTTGACAAAGTTTTAATTGAATATATAATGAGTGTTGTATTTAGGTAATTATTTGAACCCCGTGGCATTGGCAAACTGAAATCTAGCATGGGCTGGTATTTTGCTTTATATTTATATATCCCCATTTGAGTGTTTTAAAAACCTGACGTTATATTTTGGGCTACACGTTTGGATTCTGGACTACACTTGAGTGGGAGACCTGTGAGGAACAGTCTGGGATTACAGAGCAAAGCAGATGCTACACGCTGTTCTTGCCCTTTTCTGTGCTTTCAGACTTTGACCCTGAAACAGAGCCATCTTTAGAGTGCAGGTGATCACCCAGCTACCCATGGTGAGCTGCAAAACCTGGGTGCTGAGCACTTACTGGGAAGTTTTTCAAGGGTAAGGGCATTAACCTAGATCTGCTGGCCAAATTCCAGTCTCTGTATTTAACTTCTTATCTGAGTTCCTCTGGTAGTTTCAGTTATCATGATCTTCATTCTCTCTCGTCTCCGCAGCTGCCATGTGACATTTCTTTGCTTACTTCAGCAGAAGTTGCAGAGTACCCAGCTCTAGTTTTAATTCAGCAATGAGGCATGCATTTTGGAAAAACACATTGCTGCTAAAAGACATTCATGTTATCTTAATCATATGGTAGGTTAAAATATAAATCAACGTATAGAAATGAAATAATATATTTGCTTTTCTGAAAGGATAACGTAGCTTTTTGCTAACTACTAAATCCAATCTGGAACTTCTGTACCAAACTATCTGAAATGAATGAGCTATTAACATAGCAAGTCATTAAAGGACTGTGTAAGAAAAAGAATTGCATGTCCTTGTATAAGAAGGACTTCATCAGGGGGTTAATATGGCCTATATATGCAGTTTAAAAGCAGGTAAAATACCATAGCAAAAATAGGGGTGATATGGTAAAGAGGTAACTACTCAATGACTTAATGCGTGGAAGGAAATAACAAGATTGTCAAAATCAATATCATAATAAAGATGAGTTAGTGTGGGTTCAAACAATAAGTGGTGTAGCTTTTCCTGGTTCTTATCCACATTATGAGGCAAATTCTGCCTTGATGTAAATCACTTATTTAACCCCATCGACTTTGGTTAGTAGAATTTGGCCCTCTCAGTGATGACCTAAATTCATTACTGCAAACAAGTGAAAAATTGAGAATGAGTATGTTATCTATTCAAGTTTACTTATTTTTATAGTCACAAACTGATTAAAACCTGGTTATTTTTTCCTATCCTTCTGGGATGAAGGGAACTGTTTTTTAAATTGTTAGCTTTTCCAGCGTAATACCTACTTCATGGCTCATGAAGAGTGAATATGAACCTGCTGGATTACTGTACAGGCTGAAGGCTTGCCTGGACCTCTTTGAAAGCTGCTGCTACTTTGAGCTGCTTTAAGGGAGAGACTATCTGCATCAGGAGGATCTATAGCATTTTTGCCAGCGTTTCTTCTGGCTCTTGTCACTCAGTTGTGCCCAGGAACAGAAGTTTGAATTTTCCTTAAAGATGACCAAAAGTAATATCAAAAAGTTGATTTTATTACTCTGCTCCTGATTCCAGGAACTCCAGACTAAAACTGAGTGGTCAGAAGGAATGTATTATGTTTTATGATCTGTTCTAAATAGGGATGTATTTAAACATGGGATTGAATTTCAGGATCTAAGAGGGAAGAACAAAGAACAGGAAGGAATGAAGAAGAGTGAAACGTCTCATATCCATGACTATAGCCAACTTCTACAAAACCAGTATAAATAATGTAGACTGTGCTGTAGGATTAATCTCTGGGGCAGCTATTTAGCACATTGAAACTCAGGTATCTTCTCATCCTTTATGGAGATAAACTCTCCACCACAAGACTAAGACCTGTGAAGAAGAGGTTTGAAAAGGCAGGCTGAATTTAGTTTAGCCTTAAAATAACTGAAAAACCTAATCTAGTTGCTACTTTTTTTTTTTTCCCCAAAGAATGCATTCTTTTAGGGTGTAAAAATGAGCTGCAACAAAGCATGATGCAGGAAATAGACCTTAATCAGAATTTCAATCAGCCAGCTGTGGGTGATTGAGAATTGTTAGTTAGGGCTTCTCCCAGGTAAATAAAAAGCTACTTGGTTGCTTTCTTTGAAGGAAGAGCTGTCAGGAAGTTTACTTCTTGGGGAATTTCTGTAGTTAAGTAAGCAATAATGTTCTTCAAAAGAATGAACTATTGGGTTAACTCAGTTCTACCTTTCAAAAAAACCCCAAACCCTGTTTAATTTTGACTGCTAAAGGGAATGCTAGATGTTTATGTATCAGCTCCAAGCTGGTATTAAATGAGTAGAGCCCCATCAATTATCATGGGGCTGAGCTGAGTGATACACACCATGTGATAATCACACCCACACTTTTGCAGGGAAGATTGATTTGGGTATTTTTATTCTTTTATTGTTCAGAAATTCCTATCTGAAGGAAACGAGAAGCTGTAGTTTCTTGGCGTTGACACAGCTGTGACCTCATTGATTGAATGAAGGTTGCTATGGTTTAACTGCAGAATCTGCTCGATGATGTATTCGGTATCACCACTGAAAGCCCATCATCTGCCAGATACCACACAGTGATAACTGGGAGCCTGCGTTTTCCCTCCCACCTTCACATGGTGCCATATGGTAGCTGTTGCAATCACTGACCTTTAGTGGCTATGAGTGTGTCTTCAGACTACCCTCTTTTATTTATTAAATCATTCTCTTTTTTTTTGGCTTCAGGACTTAGTTGCACACCAAACCTAATAGCATCATTTACTACTGTGGATTTCTCCCTAGGAGAATTGACTGGCTTGTCCTCTGAAATCTGCTAAGAAATAATTGCAGGCAGGCTGTAGCTTTCTCTCAGAGGGAAGCGATGTCCCCTCAAGGCACCTGCCGTGCCAAAATAGTGGGGTCAGAGCTGCCTGCAGGCAGGGAGACAGCTCTCGGAGGTGGCTGGGCACCGTTGGATGGCTATGACCACGCAGGAGAAGCATCTTGGCACACAGGGACTGGCTTTGTTTGCTTCCAGAAACACTATGTTAGGCTTTTTGCAGAGTTGTGAGTGGGGCTCAGACCCACCTCTGCAGGGTCCCGGTGGCTCGGGAGGAGGTGGGCAGGACTACTCACCCTCTGCCTGTCCACCAGGGATGGGGCAATATTAACATCACACGAATATCAGAGCTGTGAGTACTCCGTGATTCAGCTACCCACAACAAAACAGCTTTTATGTAGAGTGTGTCAGCCTTGAGAAGTGGGGGGAAATGTGTCACGGGAATATAAAGGCACATCTCCTGTGGCACTTCACCAGGGGAAGTCAAAAGCAGGAGGTGAGGTGAAGGGCTGGGGGCTGGCGTGGGGGAGGTCCATCTGTCTACTGCTGGAGAAGAGCTGGACCTGTGCTTGGTGTGATCCCATGAGTGCTGAGCGAGGATGGGTGGGTAGAAGGGAGTGGACAAGAGGGATAAATTTGTTTGCTTCATTACTAAGAAGACAAATGGCTGTACAGAGGAGAAATAAAAGTCTGCTTGCTCTAATACACCTAATTGGCACTAGAAATTTCCCAGCTACCCTTTACCTCCCAGTACCTGAGTTTTGCCTTTATCAGTTCACTTAAATTCCAGTAAAGCATAAAAGCGAAGCTTTAATTTCTTCTGAACACATGGTATCTAAAGCTTTCCTTGCAGGTTTTTCCATCCTGTCTGAAACTGGTAGAGATGCCATCCTTCATATCATGGATTTGAGCTATTAAGATCAATGTGAACTGACATGAGAGAGTGTATCAGGAATGAAAAAGTCCTGAATCCCTGGGTTTAAGGTTGTCAAATCTCTGAAACTCCTTCAGGGATCTAAACAATACACCATTGCTCGTACGTACTATATGCACATTTGAGAATTCCTCCTAAATTTCATGTGGGGTTTCTACTTTTATCCAGTGACATATATACTATATATAATGCTGCTTTATTCTTTTCCACTAAATAAACAAAACGGATAGAGTGGTCTGAACAAAAGTAATTGTCTAGTCATTTTACTCTATTATATGCAAAAACCAGCTGATTCAGTCTAAGATGCAGAACAAAGAGAAAGGAGGAGGAGAAAGAGATCATTTCTGAAACTCCTGTTTCTCCAATGATCTGTCAACATTTATGTTTCTTTTTCTTAAAGGAAGTTTGATATCAGTGCCTGTCATGTCCACTATGTTCTGCCGGTGAAAAAGGCTGTACTGATCCTTTGATTTGAAATTAAGTAGATATATAAGGCTTTAGTTATAAAATAACAAGGGTTTTGCTGGTAAAGAGATCTTGTTTTCTCTGTTCCTGCTCTCTGACAGTTGGTTGGCAGAGAAAGGAGGAATAATAAGTTTTAATTATATCTCCCCAAACAAGCAGATTTGAAAGCAATGCAGGGATTACATGAGAATAAAATCCCTTCAAGCATTAACTGTCGCTGGTAAAAGGATGTTAGATATAATCCTATAAGGTTAGATGTCCAGACATCCTGGTTTAACCAGGACAGTCTAATTTTTAATTTAACGTTCTGTCATCCTGATTATTTTCTTCGGGAGGCTCATGTGTCATGTTTGCCTTTGTGCCATACTCAAGAGTGGCACAATCATGAAAATAACACTTTAAATCATCATGCAGCTTTTCTCCTCCAATTTCATCAACTAGCATCACATGTCAAAATGCATTGAACATCACAAGCCAGGAGAATAGGAATTGTATTATCTTCGGCATTAAAAAGGAATAGATAAGCAATAGAACAAAGGAAAAGTAATAAAGAGGAGTGGGGAAAATAACTCCAGTTCTATATGTGCTTTTTTTTTCCTCTATGAGGAAAGATGCCCATTACAATACACAATACACTTGTCACTTGCTTGTTATGTAGAGCTTGAACTAAAACAGTTCCACAAAGCTTCAGGTGCTGTCCCCTTCAGACACTTCTTGGTTGGCAGGAAACTTGTAAGCAAATGCCAGTGGAATAGTTAAGAAGATGGAAGGATTTTTTTTGTTTTTTTTTTAATTCCACACATGAGCTTTCAAACTCCCTCAGACAACAGATGGGTGATCCGAATTGGGTCTAATAAAGCAAGGATAGATATTTTTTCTGAGGCTAGAAGAAGTTTGGTCAGACTTAACAGTGTTTATTGTGCTCTTGCAATTTTTGGTTTTAGGCTGGCAGCAGAAAAATATGCTAAAATACAGTGTAGTTTCCAGCTGAAACCAGAGCAGTTCTGTGCATCGCATGAGAGAAGCGCATCCTTTGTGATTTCTGGGCAGAACAGGTTCTGAAAAGCATCTGAACTCCTTCAGGATTTTCTGATCATCCAAGCCTGAGGCTTTGCTTTTCTCATCCCTCCGTCCTTTCTCTGAGTCTCATTGTGAGAGTCACTGAGTGCTCTCTTTGTCCAGCTTCACTGTCAGGCACGAACATTCATCACCTCTGAGAAGGTGCCACTGCTTTGCAGGGTAAGATCTTAAAAATACTGTGGTCAAGAGGTAATGCACAAGGTTTTAATAAGGATCTGACTAAACCAACTGGTTGTTTTCTTTTCAAGCCAGATTTTCTTTGATAAATTGTTTAAGTCTCATGAATGTATTGCTCTTACGCCCACACGTTCATCATCACTTCACTTAAGTCAGGACTTAGGTCTGTGATTCATTTGGAATTTCCCAGCTGCTCAGGGGCTGTGTCGGCATCTCCGCCAGCCTCGAGGGTTTCTTGAAGGTCTGTACAACTCACTCTCCCCTTAGGGTAGACAATAGTCAGTTTAATAGATGTCTCGTTGGATGAAATGGACAAGTCATCCTCAGACCTGGGCCGGGCGCTGCGCACGGGGTCTGTTGGTTGTTACATCCTGGCAGCTTTGCAAATCTCCAGGCGTGGGGTGAATGTGCTGAAGTACAGTGGAACATGTTAGTCATACCCAGGGAGGGTCCTCTGGGAGCTCTTTCCGTGAAAGAAAATACTGCTGCAAGAATTAAAGATGAGGTGTGAACTAAGCATTACCACTCTGAGGAGCTGAAAAATGCCTTCTTTAAGTAAAGAACATTCCTGACCTGCTGTGAAGGAGTCAGTGACACTTAGAAACCGTTGATCCTCGAGCCTTCATCCACTTTGGATCCAAAGGCAGAGCGGTGAGAAGGCTGTGCCCGTTAGTGGAGATCTGCTTGTCTTCTTGAGACAATTGTGAAATTCTAACTGGTGCTAACTGGAATCCTGACTTCTTTCATGCTGTGGTACATCTACAGCAAGCTGGTGCAATGAGAAATGGAAGGAGATCTTTCCATCTCAGCACAGCCACCTGGAAGCGGTTAAGGGCTGTGGAAGAGAGCGAGAAGCCAGTTACTTTTGGAAGTAGGAGCCCTCATGTAAGACGTACAAGGGTGGAACAGGATGGAGGGATGGTCAGGCCTCTTCCATTGCATCATGTGTTCTTGCAAATGCAATGGTAAAATATCTGGGGTGGGGTCACGTTGTCTCTATTGTCCACCTCCGAACAGGATATAGAGTGGATAAATGGTGCTGGGATCCATTAATCTCTGCTTCTCTTCTTTTTGCGTATTCTGGCAGACTCTTGATAGTCAGATTTTGCTGTAAAATAATTTCTATTTTACATTGAGGAATGGAAGAAATCATCTTTTTGTTCTGTCTGAGCAGATGAGCTCACGGGTAAGGGAGTCAAACCAGACCACTGAAATCTTAGTGCTCTGAAGTTTGATTGTAGCCAAAATGACAGGTGCCAGTCTTCCAATTGGGCAGGACACCCCCTGCCACCCACTAATAATTGTGTCATTCAAGAATATAACTCAAGATGCTTCTGACCAGATTGCGATATGAGATACACCTATTTAAATCTGGCATCAATCTTTCCTTCTGCTTCTATATTAATTAATGTCTTGTGGGCTGTATTTCTGCAGCTAGATGGTAGGCTGCTTTGGATCCGATTTATTTCACCGGATCAGGCAATTTAGTTCTCTTTGAAGTTTTCATTGTGATTTATATTTGGAGGTGTCTTTATATAACTGAGAATTAAAAATGGGTATTTATGTCTTTGTGATTAAATGCTTGTCTTTAACAGCGGGTTGTAGCCCAGGAAGTCCTTTCCAGTCCCGCATTCCTCTACCGGAGGCAGCAGGATTCTGGGCCCTGCCGGGGGGGACATAGACACAGAGCTTCTAGCGTGGTGGCACGGAGAGGGGGAACAGATTTCTGGGAAGAGGGCTTCAACTGAGATTTCCTGCCGAGGGTGTTCAGTGCAGGAAGGGCAGGGCTACCAACCCAGCGAGGAGTTTTGTGAACCTTTGACTATGCACAGTGCTATGCAGAAAACCAAACACATCTCCCAGCCTCAGGCTGGACTCAGGCGTGATAGTTTGTATAACCACCAGCAGCTGTTCCTTTGCTGGCTGGGGCTCAATCTTCATGGAAGGCAATGGAAGGAGAGAGATTAAGTAGTGCTGCAGGCACAGCTGCATCTATTTTTAACCCCTGTGGTATCACCACTTTGCCTCTTGTTAAATGAAATAGCCTCTGCTGGTTTTTTCCCCCTTCTGTGTAGTACAAAAGCAGGATGAACTTGGACTCTGCTCTCTACCCCTGAGCAAAACAAACAGTCTAACTTCTTAAGAGCCAACAAATTAAGCAAGGCAGTTAAATAAGGCCACAAATCAGTCTGTTTTATCAACTTGCTGAACTTTGGGTTGTCAGAGCATTCCATGTTTTACACCTGTGAAGGAAAGGCAGACTGTCCATCTCATCTCAAAGCACTTCACTAGATCTTCTTAAATACCACATCAGACCTGGGAGTGTGTCTCCAGCATGTTGAGGAGAGCTTGGAGTACCAGACAGTGACCTTTGCTAGAACCAGGGCCAGATACCACTCAGACATGACTCTGAGTGTGCTGGGTTTGACAGTGCTAAAGAAGAATCAATGTGCACTTGGGAATTCTCTTAAGCGCTCATGTTCCTAATTTCTTCTCTTCTTCCACCCTTCTCCATGTTACTACTGTTATCCCAGCCTTCTCCCAAGGACATGGCAGGCACTGGCAGGAGAACATTGTTCTTGAGAGGTAGAGCTAAGCTTCACTTGTCTCCTCTGTGTTGGTTGGGAGGTACAAAGTCATTGCTTTAACAGAAATCAGCATTAATTAGGAGAAGCCCACAGTACATTTTGTTATTTACAAGGAGAACTTGGTACAACCTTTCGCATGACAAACCTTTGGCTGGAATAATGAAAGTGTTCTGGCAGTAGCTGAAAGGAGCAGTGCACTTTGGGAAGGACAGCCCCTGGCTACTTGGTCAAGGTGATGGTCTCTCAGCCTGGCTGGCCAGTGTAAGTCTCACTTTCATTTCCCCTCCTCCCAGAGACTCCTTTGAGATTCCTGTCCTGATACTCACACCCGAGTTCATCCTTCAGCAACCAGACAACCCAGTGAAACTGTGACCCTACTGAAACCGGTAGTTCTCTGGCTTTCCTGAGTCAGCATTTTAACCCCATTTAATGTGTTTGTAGACCTTCCAAAACATTAGTTTTATAGGAACAAGTAGCCACGTCTCTCTCTCTCCCCATACAAGATGCTGTATCTGTTGCCATCAGGCTGGCATATGCTCCTATGGTACTTCTTTCTTTGCCAGTTTGTTTTACCCAGGTGTAAACTCCTTGACTGTAGGAACTGTTGCTGATTTACCCTGGAGAAAGGTAAATCAGATCCATAGGTCATGAGTAATGTAGCGTTAGTACCATATCTTCTATTTATCTAGAGAATGTACTGCTGTTTAGGTGCTAAATAATGAATATCATAAAAGAAAAAGCTCTCCTTCAGCCGGTGAGGTGTCCCCGGGAAGAGAATTCCACCAGGGAGGCACAGAGGATTGAAAAGCATGGCACTTTGAGCGTAGCAATATTTGGGATGATTAACTGGTGCTGTAGAAGGTCGTGGCAGAAGCATAAAGAACATGCTGCGGAAAACACTGCTTCTCTTCCATAAATAAAATAGCATTATGATCTTAAAGAAGCAGGACTTGGAAACAAGCAGATGATGTAAATAAGTAAGTAGCAGGGGGAATGTGAGAATATCAATCAAGAAATTAAGCCGACAGCATAAATAAGCAGGCAGCCATAGCCTGGGGGGTGGAGAGAAGAACATGAAGTCAGGCAAAGATGTCGGTGGAATAGTCGAGAGAAAAGAGAATCTGTGCTCTGAAGACAAATGGTGCAGTGGAAAGAGCCTGAAAAAGAACCTTACCTCAAATACCAAATTCAAGATAAGCAGGGCTCTCCAACAAACAAATTAATAGAAGTGAAGCATAGGTCACAGTTGAAGAGACAGAATAGGATCCTTTCCACTGATAAAACTATGTTAGCCTCAAAAAATGATTTTGTATTTAAATCACTGGTTTTATATCTCAGGAATTTTTTTTAAATACCACACGCTATAGAGACTGTAAATGTGCCTAGGGAGGAATGCATTATGGATATATAACTGTCAGTTATTCTTTACATTTCTAAAATCCTTCATTTTGAAAACCCATAAATGAACTGTAGGAGGGCATTTTTGAGACAGGCAGCTGTAATTTTTGGTTTTGTTTTTAAGCTGTATCATTAGCAAATGGTTTTCTTTCGCAACTCATAGTCATTGTGGGATGTATTTGAATATTTAAAAAAAAAAAAAGGAGAGAAGGTTTAAAGACTTTTGTGGGGAAACTTAGTTTTGTCATTTGACATTATCTACTTCCATAAACCACCAAACTTTACAACTAGTTCTGGTTGGCTCAGTGAGCCCGTCTTAATTCTTTTTCATTAACAAAAGCTGTAGAAAATACCACCAGTGACAAATTTGGAGGTGTCTGAAGAGGTGTTCTGTGTTCACGAGAACGCGCATGTGTGAGAGGACAGTTTGGTGTGAGAGTTATATATGCAGTCAAAGGAAAAGAAAAGGAACCTTTATTTTTTGTAACAAATGAAAGCTTGCTTCTTCAAGATTAATGTAGAAATTTGTTGAGATAACAAAAGATAGGATGAAGCAGGCTACACTCTCCGAGTACCTCCATGACCACTTGAAAGTAGTGAACGTGATTCAGAATTTATTTGAACCCTTTTACCTCACTGAAGCCCAGCTCCATGGGTGTTGGCTCATTCCTTGGCACCCTTTTCCAGAAACAAGCCCCTTTGTCTTTCTCCAGAACCAAATTTTGGATTTTTTTCCCCTTCAGAACCATGTACCATTTGCAGCTATGCTCAGGGACTCTAAAGAATGGGAAAATTAAGTTATTTCTATAGATTTTCCTCTTAGAAATCATTATTATCCATCATTTGCTTTTGGGAAAACCTTGATTAGAACTTGTTTGAGCCTAAGAATTTCCATGACCTTTCAGGACTGGGCCCTGGGGTTGTCTTGTTCAGAATACAGAGCTTGCTAATGGGTTGTGAGGGCATTCCTTACATCTTTAGTTCTTGGAGGAGTTGTGTGTGTTGGAGGGTGGATGCCTTTAATCAGTGCTCTGGAGGCTCACTGCTCCAAGGCCAGCAATCTGCTTGCGCCGGTTACAACGTTGGGTTTTGGGTTTGTTGTTTTTTTTCCTAATGATCACAATATGTGACAGTGTATTGAGTTTTTCAAATCGTCTCCGATGTACTGGTTAAGGCACTTGTCTTTTTCCTTTTTTTTTTTGTCATGTGGCCTTTACCTCATGAACTTATTTAGTCTGGTTAGAAAATCTTATGTTCTTCTGCTTCGAATTTAGCTTCATTCTCCGGAGAGCGCAGATCTGGGAGCTCTGTGGAGTTTGTCTGGTAGCCTGTGCAATACAACTTTATGTTTTTGGTTGATTCGTGCAAACTGCATCCCCAAATACAGACACAAAACAAGGCAGGAGATAGAATATGACATAAATTACAGAAAACACTCGCTCGGAGATAACATTTGGAAGGAATACGCAGAAGCGATCAATCACAAAGCTCAGGGGTAAGCTCCCTGGGACACTGCCTTTTTCTGTGTTCAGAGTTATATTCACATAACAGCAAAGCCCTTGTCCACAGTGGGATTTCTAGGCATTACTACAATACAAATAATATTTTAGAAAAAAAAAAAAAAAGAGGTATTTAATTCATTGCCATTCCAAACAAACTCTTCAGAGAATTCTGTAACAGCAGAAGATAAACAACTTAAAAGGAAAGGCACTGTGGACTTGATTCTGCCTGCTTACAGCTATGATAAAAGCTATTACCAATTTAGACTGGCTTATCAAAGAGGAGTATCAGGTGTATCAATAAGTAATTGGTAAAGAAAATCCAGCCCTGTTTATTAATTAACACCTATCACTTCTGCACAGACAACTTTGTTTGCAGAAGAGGCAGCCTTAGGGCCTGGCCAAACCTGTCATTCATTCATTCTTTATAGTTTATAGATACTATTTTTTTCGACTTTACCTGAGCGAAGTTTTTAGGGTCCAGGGGGATTTTTTTCATTACCAATCCCAGCCTTATCCTTTTCTTTTTACCACCATTTTAGGACTGAACATGTAGGTTCTCCGTGAACAGGGTTTTCCAGTGAAGGGTTTGAAGGAAGGAGCTTGAGCCAAGATCTCTCCAGGTGCCTGGAGAGAGCAGGAATCGGGTTGTCCTGTTCCAGGTCTATGGGTTGGGTCAGTGCCAGACTAAGTATTTGGGTTCTTGTTTTGTTTAGTCCAGTGCCTTACATCAAGTCAGTTTTATGAAGACATTAACGAGCATCTTTATACTGCTGTTGAGCAAAATGATGCTTCTATGGATCTAGTAAAATAGGGAAATATTTTTTAAAAAATCTTAAATGAGCACTTTGTTAAGACTCCTTCTCATTGTAGTCCAGTCACTGTAAGATACGGGCTTTTTAAATAAAAATACAGTCAATTCTCCATCAATGTTGCCAGCAAACAAAGATTGACTGTTTTTAATGTACATTTCAATTTACAGTGCTTTTGGAGGCCATGAGGGAAATATATAGTCCTAACCGCTTAGCTGAAAGTCGTTGTTATGTCAATACAAAATCATTATAATAAAAAACTCCTGTCGGCTCTGAACTTAAAAAATCTAGAAATAATTTGATATGTATTTTATACAAATCCATAGCTTACCTCAGTTGGAAATGGTATTATGGTTAGCTCCATTATCATTACATCAAACTTATGATCATAATCATGGCACCCCTGCAGAAAGAGTTCAGAATTGCTGACAGGGCGGTTTCCTTGTGAGGCTTTACATCAGGGTAATGGATCTTCTGAGCCTGTTGTTGAACTGTCTGGGACTGGGGCAGAGCCATCAGTCTGTGTGCCTGGGCTTGCCAGCACCACCTGGACATATTGACTCTCCTGAGAAAGCAGTGGGTGCTCAGAGCAGTGGGAGTTGGAAGGGATCCCTGGAAACCACTGGTCAAATCCCCTGTTAAAGGTGGGCCAGCTAAATCAGGTTGCTCAGGGCCCTGTCTAGTTAAGAGCTGAGTATCTGTCTCTTAGGATGGAGATTTCACAGCCTCGCTGTGTACCTGGTCCAGTGTTGCACTGGTGACATTTTTCTTCCTAACTTCTACTCAGAATTACCCCTATTGCAGCTCTTGCCCGTTGCCTCTCATTCTGTCATCTGTGCACCTCCAATGGTCCAGCTCTGACTTCTCTGCACCTTGCAGTTGAAGGCAGTGATCAGATCCTCTCATCCTTCTCTTTTTAAGACCAGCCACATCCAGTTTTCTCAGTCTCTCCTTGTGCGTTTTGTACTCCAGTCCCTAACCAACATGGTAGCTTTCTGTCCCCTTTTCTTCTGTACTCCAGGGACTATGATTTGGGATGGAAATCGAGGATTCCACAGGACTTAATACTTAGAAAGGAAGATGGGGATTTGTACAGGTCCTCATGGATAAATTAACCTTTGTATCAGGGATGCTGTCAGGGTGAAAGGCCTTCTGCCTCTAGGGGTGGAGAGCATGAGCTCTTGGTTTCTGGAAGGGTGCTTAACCCCACAAAAGAACCAGGCTTGTGAGATGGTGTATGTCAGGGTAGCAAACAGGTTTTGAGCTGATTGGATCAAGTGATGTGAGAGGAGGGTGATGATGAGCTGCCAGTTAAAGAATATAATAGGAGATCTCTAATATCTTCAAAAGGTGTGCAGATGGGATTTACTTTCCCATAAGCAGAGGCTGAAGCAGAAAGCTAATAGAACAAAATCCTCTGCATTGCTGAACTCCTGGTGAAGCAAGACACAGGTCCTTTTAGTAATGAACTCCTCAAAGAAATTAAGGAGTTTTGAAGGCAGCATCTATCTCTCTCTAGATTCAGCTCCACATGTGACAAATGCTTTTGCTATCAGAGCGAGCATCTGACCTTTTCCTTCCCACTCTCCTGCAGCTGCAGTGCTCAGCCTGCTCATTAACAGTGCCTAGGTATTAACCTCAAAATTAATGCAGGAGGAAAGCACAGAGAAAGCTGCAGCCTCTGTTCTTAAATATTCCATTGCAGGCTAAATGAATGGAGCAGGCTCCATGTTCCTCCACCCAGTAGAGTTCCTATGCAGGTGACCCATGTTTTGGAAATTACTAGTATAATCCCTTTGAAAGCACTGATGAGAATATATCAGAAATATTTTGGTTGACCCAGTAAAGTCTGTAAGATGTGTGGATCTGTAGCTTTATGCGTGGTATGAACAGAAGGTAAAGTACATCTTCCCACCTCTTTTCTTCTTTGCCATGCACAGACATATGCTTAAAACCTGGGAAGTACAAAGCCAGGGTTTGAAGGGAAAGGTGCTGGCAGGAGGCTGCTGGCATCTCTGATGCTCTCTGACATCCTCGGCCGCTGGTTCCTCGCTGTGGCTGTTGCAAGCACAGCTGCTGCTTGTTCCACCCCTGTCAACACCCCTGTGCTGCTGGTGGAGAGACTGGAGGAAACACTGAGCTTTGCTTATCAGGTAGCCGTGTTGAGAAACTTCCTGAGAGTTGGGCTTAAATACAAGTTGGAGTCAGGACTGGCTCCTGGAATATACCTGCGTCTTGAATGACAGTGGGAGCAGGGGATTGCAGCTCTCCCAAATGAAGGAGAGCTGGCTGGTGACAGTGACTGTTCACATGGCATTACAGAGAATTACTTGTTATCTTGGAAGCACTAACATACCTAAGAAGTCGTTAGGTTGTAGTTAGCCAGAGCACAGACTCACTGACCTATTCATTTTTTATCCCTGGCTTTTGCAGAAGAGCTGCTTTATTTTCTTCCCTTCCGTTAGCAGTTTGGTTTGGGGGGAACAATAAAATCTACCTCTAAAATCAAAAGGCTTTCCCTTACTCTTGCTAATATTAAGTAATTCTATTTTAATTCATACCTCCATATTTAATTGGCAAGTGAGGAAGCCTCATTAGCAGCCTGGAACCCAGGTGCCTCTCTGGAGGCTGTGTCCAGGTGTGCCAACACACCACTGGACTGAGCCAGCAGCTGGCACAGCACTGCACAGCCTCCAGACATACTGATAGGACTTGCAAAAGCCTCTGGATGCTAGTTTCTATTTGTTTTACAAGGCTCTTCAATAAATGATCAAGTACTGTTCTGTACTCTCCAGTAATTTGATATTCGTCTTAAGGCAGGGATATTTGTCATGAGCTACCAGTTTCACATTTTTGCAGAAACAAAGACCAAAAAGACATGCGGCCATTTCATCTCCTTCCTGACAAAGAAATAATTTCTCCCATAGCTTTTCTACATCCTGCAGCCACCTTCCACTAAGATTTTGCCATCTTATATAAGGTAAGGAGGGTTAGTCCGGGTTACTCAGCTATGTGGTTTCTAAGAAAGAACTGGGCTGCTGAATAATAATTTCCATCTGATTCAATAGGTGACATTTTTCTCTGTGCTGCTGAAGATGAAGTCTTTCAAACAACATGGAAAGCAAGCTTTTGAGTGCATACTGTCATTAGATACCTGGCTGTGCTTTTGAAAGAGGTATTTTCCAATAATTTCCCATTTAGGTAATCTCCTTAATTCATGATTCAGTAAAAGAAATATTAAAAACCATACATCAGGCTTTTTGTGTGATCATGTTGCCAGAGTGTCCCTCACCTCTTTGTATTCACTGGATTTCCTCAGACTTTTGTAGGAAGTGGAATGGAAACAATTGTATTTTATTTTATCAAATATGACTAAACCATAGTCATTCATTTAGCTCATTCATTCGCCAACCTATAGAGTAAAAAGAAAAATAATGAATAAGAATGTGTTTAATAAGCTGGAGTTATTTTGGATTGTCAAAATCCCACAGAAAAATTGATTTTGTACTCTCTCTACTTTCTTCTGTGCTTTTTCCTTTTCCTCTCTAAATTCCCTTGTGGCTTCAAATGGAAAAGATGATTTCTAGGTCCTGTCAGGTGAACTTGTGTAGTGCAACCATGTGCCACAACACCACTGCATCTTGTGTGCTGGATGCACGTAAAGCAGTGCCTCCAAATAAGCCCTTGTGGAGGTTCTTCTTTATTTCTTAGGGCTACATGAGGGTGGTCAGAAGAACAAAACCCACATGTTAAATTTCTGAAGTCAACCTGAGGGATACACAGGATGATCTTGTGCCTGTTAGAATTTACATTTCTAGTAATTCTGTTAAATCACTCAAGCAAGGGATCCCCAACTCTGAGGCTCAAAACGCTGCAGAAATGCTATGCTATCAGTGAGTTCCAGCTATACCTAATCCTTTTCATCATTTCTCACATGAACAGTCTCACTGACTTTGGTTGGACTTCTCCCAGGCCTTAGTTCAGGAGTGTCATCTGTGTGTGATTCCCAGAGCGCCGCCTCTTGCACCTTCATCTGCCTCTTCTTCCTCTACAGCTGTTTTAAAACAGGTACATCCCTCTCCTCCCTGCTCCCCCTCTCCCCACACGAAGTGTGGCCCAGAGTAAGAAGGAAAAAGGAAAAAACTTCTTGTTATATTAAGATTGGTTTGGAGTAAAAGGGTGCTGTAGAAATGCCTGATGGAGATCATTATCCTGTTCTTGGCTGTCAGTCCTGTTGAGCCTTTCAGTTGAACGTATCACTTGATGTCCATTTGAGATCAAACCAGTCCATCTGTCTAACTTCTCTGTGTATTTATTTTGTCTGTGAAAGTAAAGCAGAATCATCCCTCTGCAGAGTATCTCTGTCAATAAATTGTCTGTGGTTTGCATTAACAAAAACAACCCTTTGACAGTTAGGGAAGATGATTATTACTTAGTGCCTCTTTACTCACTGCTCTGCATCCAATCTCAGCTGCGTGTGTTAATTTAAGAGGGAAAATAACAACAGAAAGAAGAAAGAAGACCTCATGTCATAAGAAGCTCAGTTTGAGGAGTTTAACTTCCTGCCAAGAGTTATGCAGCAAAAGCCTGTCTAGATGCTCACCTGTGATGTTAAACTCAGCATGTTTTTCCAAATGCCTGGTTTTACATTATGTGGTCAATCTATTCAGGTCTTGCAAGAACCGTGGCACTCTAAATGGCAGAAGAGACATTAACATCTGGAAATAGCAGAGCAGAACTACTTAAAGGTCCATTCTTGGAGGACTCACCACTGCAATTTTCAGAGATGTTTTTTAGGGTTTAAAACCAATAGCTGAGCTTGCTTCTTTCTGCATGGGGTATCAGAACACGGAGAGCTTAGCTTTTCCCTCTGGGAAAGTGGCTCTTCAGCTGTGTTACCTCTGTGGTTTTTAGGTCTTTTAATTATTGCTTCTTTATTTTGTTGAAGACCTGAGAAGATGCGTCACGCTTAGCTATTAATACACAGTGCTCTGGCTGCCCCTGGGTGCCAGCACCCACTGATGCATTTCCAGGGAGAACATATTTTAGCTTCCAACCTAAAAATGTCTGCTCAAGGCAAACAGGCAGCTACAGGCTCGGTTCCCCCTGTAAAAACTCATCACTAGAATCAAGAACAAGCCTGAAGGTGGCCTCATTAAAAACAAATAGAGGGAGCCGTAAAGGGGCAACTAGTGATTAAAACAGAGCACAGAAAGCAAAAAAAAAAAAAAGTTATTATGCTGAGAGTTTTATTTCTTTCCTGTGAATAGTAAGAAAAGGACGTATCTCAGCTCTGACATCAGAGAGTGCCTTGATCATTCCATCACGCATCAGAAAGCTCCTTGATCAGCCCTGTGATTGGTACATCAGTGTTGAATTGTCATTTCTGTGAATGTTTTCTTGTTAATTTTCATTTTACCATACAGAAGTATCCGAGAGCCAACACTTAACTGCAAAGGTCCTCTGAGGTCAGGCATATGAATGTAAAGAAGCATCACAGCACTTGATCGTTTTGCTATGGACAAAGCTAAAGGTCTTTGTCCGAGACCTTCATCCCTCACCCTTCCAGCAGCCTTGCCAGGTATCTCCTTTCCCCCAGCTGTCTGTGCTGGCAACTGCTCAGCCTGACACAAGGTGGAATTTGGCCTTGTACCTACCCCTGTAAGGCTGTAATTTTTTGTTGTTGTTGTCCTTTTGTACCCGACTCGTTCGGGAAAAAATGCTGATATCTTGGCAAATATCTGGACATCTTTGCTGTTAAGAGAGCAGTGATTAATGTGGGGTTTGTTTTGGGTTTTTTTGGTTTTGTTTTTTTTTTTGTTCTCTCTGATTAAATTAAAACATGTATTCTAACATGTCTTGGAGACATTTATAATTGTCCTTGTGTATCCCAGCTTATCAGGACGCAGGAGCAGGTGTTGTCAGCTCAGCCAGCCAGGGTTTTTAATCCTGTGTGCCAGCCTCTCTGCCGAAGGCCAAGGCCCAGATGCCACAGCCCTTTGCTCATGCTAAGCAGGATTTCCAAGAGCAGTCCAGTTGCCTGGGATGGAGACCAGGGTGACTCTGAGGACCACGACAAAGCCCTCCTGCTGCTGGGACACTGAGTGGTG
This sequence comes from Scolopax mira, assembly GCA_004320125.1. Taxonomy (NCBI): domain Eukaryota; kingdom Metazoa; phylum Chordata; class Aves; order Charadriiformes; family Scolopacidae; genus Scolopax; species Scolopax mira. Next base: position 125,441 of record BJBW01002343.1, read on the forward strand.
GTGCCGTCTTGTAGAGTTCTCTTCACATTAAGCCACATGGTTGCACCGGAGATTGGGGAAGGTGGCTTTTTAGATTTCTCCAGATCTCTGTGAGTACTTGAAACAAACTTTACTGGCTTTATCTTAAATAGAGCTTTTTGCTAGTTTATCTCAAAGTGTGTTTCAGAGGAGAGCAGTAGCAGCTTTGATGTGGGAAGAAAGTACAATTTCTGTGAAGAGCCTGTTGTGTGGCCTGTGAAGAGCCCTCTCTTGCTCGCCTGTTGCTGTAACCCTGAGGAAAGTGTCCTCCTCCATCACCACCATTGCCCCAACTGTCATACAGGGTACTCGAATGGAGGGTTTGAGCAGGTTGTCATTGCTGTGGCTGTTGTCCCTGTCTGCCCTAACCCCTGTGCTCACTGCTCATTGAGGAAGGCTACTGAGTCTTCATGGCAATGAGTTTGTCTGGTGGCCACTCTATTCGGAGCTGGGATCAGCTTGGTGCTGACTAAGCTCCTTCCCTTTTTCTGCTGAATTTTAGGCAAGTGCTTCATTCGTCTCTATTTTCAGCCCCTCTTGATGGGAATAGGAGAACCTATTCCTCCAAAAAACAGATTATGAACTTGGAGTTTATCCTTCTTGTTCCAGAACAAAGTTGAAATAAGTTTCATTTTTACTTTTACCATCTTTCTGTGAGGAATAAGGAATAAACTGATTGATGGCATTTGCAGGATCACAGGAGTTGTATACAAAGGGTCAGGTTTTTCCTGTTTCTACCATTTTGTCATTATTTTGCTTTGAGGAAGGTTAAGTCCATGGAGGTGTTGGCACGTGCTAGCTGAATGTCTGAAAAAATGAGTATCAAAACCAAAGTTTCAAAGGTAGGACAGTGTGTGCTGTGACATATTCAACAGCTGGAAACAGGAATGCATACTTGTGATATTGTTCTGTTGTGACAACTGCTTGGCTAATTTTTCCTGCACAGGAAAAAGAAATATCAATCCCTAAATATGATACTTAATTTTGGCGTGTTTTTGCAGTTGCTCGTTTATGTCACTTAAGTTTCCTTTACCCGTCAGCCCTGGACTCACACTAATTCATCAGTTGGGATTTGGGGATGTAAATTTATTTGCTGCTCTGAAATGCCCATAGACGGGGATTTGGTAGGAGCTCTATTAGGGCATTCATCAAAAAGCATCACATAAATGCTGTGTCTGATCACAGTAACAGACACTCAGGGCTACTGCTGATTTGGAAGCAGATGTGCAACAGACAACTGAGATTTTTATCAAAGTGTTTCTGGGCAGTGAGTTACCATGGCAGTTGCAGTAAGATAAAACACGGTAGGATCTTTGGGAAGGAGTCTGTTACAATTTTGTAATTCTATAGGGTGTATTGTCCAAGAATTCAAAGCACCCCATTAAGTTTAACTATGCTATTGTAAGGTGGGTAAATATGATTAGATCATTATTAGACCGGCAAAATGAGACCCTGAGGTGATAGGGTTCCCTCACTGTCGCGTTGATGCCCATGGTATAGATGTATATATTATATATTTCCTCTTATGAAGAAAGTCTGAGGGACTTGGGTCTTTTTAGTCTGGAGAAGGCTGAGAGGGGGATCTGATCAATGCATATAAATACTTAAAGTGTGGGTGTCAGGAGGATGGGGCTGGTCTTTTTTCACTGGTGCCCAGTGACAGGACAAGAGAGAACGGACACAAACTTGAATATAAGAAGTTCCACCTAAACACGAGGAGGAACTTCTTCGTTTTGAGGGTGGCAGAGCCCTGGAACAGGCTGCCCAGAGAGGTGGTGGAGTCTCCTCTGGAAGGACAGACTGTTCTTGTGCAACGATGCACGTTCCTGTGCAACCTGCTCTGGGTGGACCTGCTTTGGCAGTGGGGTTGAACTAGATGGTCTCCAGAGGTCCCTTCCAACCCTATTTCATTCTGTGATTCTGTGTGGATTCAGTGCTCTTCTTCTGTTGTGTAAATCTGCCACAGCCCAGCGAGGAATCTGCAGGGTGCCTGAGGGCCCCTTTGTGGGGTTTTGCAGTCTCAGGTGCAGCCGTGTTTTCCCAGTGGCATCTGTGCCTGATCTCTCAGAGATTCACCCCTGGAGTGAATATTTTACATATTTTACTTGATGTATCTAGAAGCAGGGTTCATTAAGCAGTGCTTAAAAAAGCCCTACCACGCAGTTCATGCCTTCATTAGTGTCTGTACGCTGTCAGGGCTTTTATCAGCCCCCCCATGCACTTGAAGTGTTTCCCCATTGAAATCACACTCTGTGCCTTCCCTCCCACGCAGTGCATTTGTGGCTGAGACCATTCCACCCCCTTCCCACACGTCCCAGACTCTTAGAGCCCTGATGTTGTCCTCTCCTGTGTCCCTACCACAGCTCCTTTTGATTATAGAGCAGAGCTGCTGCCCTCCTGGGAGCCTCCGCACAGAGAGGTACAGGCCAGGATAGTATTTTTATTAAAAATTACTCCCATAGGCTTATTGTTATTATTATTCTTTTTAATCCTGCTATTGTCTCCCTTAGGCCAGTCAAACTGAGAAGAGACAAACTTTAATCTGTGATTGCTTTTACACTTGCTTGTGTTTCACACATGCTGGGAGGTGCGAGGCTCCTGCGTGCGCTCTCCTGGTGTGCTGCTTCATTACATTCCTGAGATTCTTTGCAGCTTTTTTAAAGGTGATCTGCACTATAAAGGAGAAAACAACTCTTTTTTAATCCTGTCTTCCTTGCTAGTGTGTCTCCACCTTTGTTGAGGCGTGGGCTGTGTATGGCCGGGCCTTCCCAGCGGGGAGCATTTGGGATGGGGGACAAGGCAGGAGAGCCCTGCTTAGCTTTAAAGCCAGCCATAAAGAGATTCAGCTTTCTCTGGGAAGGGGCCAACCGCAGTGTTTTACATTTGAGCTCGTTCCAGCTCTAAGATCTTGTCTAATCTGTGGACACAGGGAGTTCAAGTATGGTTGGGGAGGCCAACAGTGGTCCTTCAAAGGGAGCGTCAGCAATCCCCGCTTGGTGCCAGCCCACCAGTGTGATGGCTTGACCTGTGCCCAGTTAACAGTTCTGGATGACAGTCCAGCAACTGGTGAAGTGCAAATGCAACCTGAACCCGCCGTCACACACAATGGTAAACTTTCAGCTCTCTTGGAGTGGGATGGGAATGCAGGTGGGGCCCAGACCTTTGAGACTGCAGAGCACGTTCTTTGCTTCGTGTTCATTCTCAGAAGAGCATGCAGAAGGGCTACAAACATTAGGTCAAACAACTTTGTAGCTGTTTAATTAAAAACCAAATCAGCGCTGTTGCTGACTTCATCCTTAAGAATCTAGACTGCCCAAGTCCTCGTTGGTTCCTCAGGTACCCTCCCCATGGCAAGAAGACACTGTTGATACATCCTTCTGTCCTTCCAGCTCTGCTGCTGCGAATGTAGTGACATCCATCAACCAGGGATGGTCCCTGAAAGTGACAGCATCCTGCAAACCAGACCCTCCTCCTTGGTGTTTCTCCTGCTGTGGCATCCAGCTAACAGTGGTATCTTTGTCCAGTCTGGGCCCATTTAGCTACTGTTTCTTGTCTCCCCTTTCTTCACTATTTTGTGATCTCCTCAAGGCTGACTGTTTTTAGAGCATGCTGAAAATCTCTTGTTCAAACCTTCCCAATCTTTTCCTTCTCAGCCCTTCTTCTTACAGAGGGCTCCTATGGGGACTCTGCTCTTTCCCTGTGCTTCATTTCATAATCCCCTACCCTGATCTCAAATATTATATGATAGATCTTGCTGATTTACCAATTAAATTGAGAGAACAGTTTGGATTATTTTTTTTTAAAATAATGTTTAACATACTTCAAATCAACCCTATTGATTCTTTCATCATGTGGCCCCTGTTAGGTATTTTCTAAGGGGGGTGGGGGAAAACATCGCTTTGACTCTTTTTTTTCTGACTTTTGGCTTTTGTGGCAGCACAATATTTGACTCTCTGCTCCTTGTCTTGCTCTAAAACAGTTTATCAAATCTCCTTCAACAATTACTGTCTGCTCCTCTATTATTCACTTTCACTAGCTTGATTCTCTCCTATCAATCAGCTTTCTGTTCCCTTGCTTTCTGTCAGCGTAAAAGTCTCCTGCCTTGAACTGGAGTCCAGGGTAAACGCAGGCTTTTAACCCTTCCCGCGAGCTCCCAGCCCTCTCTACCTTAATGCCAACGCAGCAATTAATTTTCTATCTCCTTAGTTCAGCTTAAGCTGTTCGAGCTCTCCGTCATCTGTTCACTCTTGCTCTCCGTTTGCCAGCGTGGGATTTCTCAGTCAATAAAATGATCTCCCGCAGTTTTTGCTCCCCACCCCAGTGACGTTCCACGTTTCATCAGCATTTCGGTGGGCGCTGCAACTTTTTAGGGCTAAAGCAAAACCTGCTGCAGTACTGTAGCTTCTCCCTGAGTTCTGTGTGCTTCAAATGAAACTCCCTCAAAGAACTCACCACCCTACGAATATCTCCTCCACCGATGTAACTGGTTTCAGGCAAGACCGTGGGGAGGTTGTTTTGCTCCTGAAAACAAAAATTCATTATGATCACAGAAGTGGGTTCTGCTCCACGTTCTTCTGTGGCCCACGGTGTGTTCTTGTCTTCATTGCCTTAGAACCTCTGCATCCTCCCTCTCCCTGGTCTCATGGCCCTAGTGCCAGTATCCCTGGCTGCATTCAACTCAGAGCCTTCCTGTGTTTACGTTTTAAAGACTCTCAGAGAAATACGTTTTCATAAGTAGGAAGTAAAACTCTGGTTTTATCATAATCATTAATAAAGCAATTAATTTGGTCTGTGCGCTATGACCTTTGGTAGGTCATGCTTAGAAGTACATGTCTTTTGTATTAGTGAAGTGATAAAATTCAAATGGAAATGAGAAATGTTTTCTGCTCTTTACATGGAATGTGAAAAAAATGTGCTAGAATTTAACTGGATTATTAAAGGAAATGTGTAGGGGGCAATATTCTTACTCAGTGCTGTTTAGTCTCAGAAAGACGTGAAATATTACGTTTTTTCCATTTAAAAAGAGTAGCTTTTAAGGTTAAAAACTACTGTTTGTTTGTGAAAAGTATATAATCTTGTACAACCCCAATGCCATTCATGAAACCGCTGTTGCAGTGGGCTGGCACCGACGACACAGCTGCGTGTGGCAGTGTAAATCCAGTGTCAGGCAGTGGAGGGACAGACTGGGGGAACTGGAAAGAGAGTAATTGTATTTGTGCTTCCTATCAATTAGGATCAAAGCTCCTTAGTTAGCCGAGATATGCTTCCTCTGAATCCTCATTTTGGGTTTCTGTCATGCTTCTCTAATCTCCTACAAAGTTACATTTCCATAAAAAACATTTCCATTTTTCCTGCTTATTTTCGTTAAGTGGAAAGTCTCCTTAATGATAGTTAGGGTTTTTTTGGATTCAAAAACTCCTCATCTAGGTCAGCATTTTCAGAATGCCAGTTTCCCAGTTATTATATTGCTACGCCTCAAATCCTTAATTTTAAATGATAAAAGTCTTGGAACGGTTCTTGCTTTTTTTTTTAGTTCCTTCCTTCTGAGAGCTGAAATTTTCCTCTCATCACAGTCTCCATCCCAGCTTCAACCCATTTATCAATTTATAAGTCTCGCTTCTTCCAGAATAGTTTTTCAGATACGTATTTTTAGATGAGAGCTGTTCCATCTTTCCAAAATGATCACTTCAACCTCAGCCACTGGAGCTCAGACATACAATATTTAAATTATTATTTATAGTACAGGAACATGCGGAGACTTTCATTAAAGATAAGGCATTAGGCATGTGCCTTGATGAGTAAGGGCACAATGAATGATAGTCCCTACTCCGAGCAGTTTGCACTCTTAAGCCTGAGTGGACTTGCTGGGAGAATTTAAGTTTAACCCAGACCCACATCACCCAGGGGTCTGTCTAATTTCTGTCTAATAGTCTTTTCTATCCCCAACCCTGCCTTCCCCATCAGTACCACCCCATCTCAGTGTGATACTGCTTTTGTCTCAGCACCCAACTGCCAAAGGGCAGCCCTGGGAGTGGAGCTCTAGGGCATGATAAGGAAACATCACCTTGAGATGACAGATGACATATATAACGTGGCCGGAAAACTCTAGATTCCAGGGTTTTTCCAGTCATTGCTAGAGGTCCCTTTTCTCCACCGTGTCCCTAATTCTTTTGATTCCTCAGCTAGTACCAACTCACGATCTGTCAGCCTTCTGCAGAGTCCGGGGCATTTCTGTACCCGAATAAACCTTTCTACTCGGATCACTGTTTATAGCTCCAATTTTTATCACCAAGTGGTGTAAATTAGTTCTTTGTGACTTGATGAATTCACTCCCTCCCCCTTGACAACAACCATAAAAGATCTGACCCCTTTCTGGGCATTTGTAAAACCAAACATACAAAATCTAATTTGTTTAGGGATGAGCTTTTAATTGCTTTGCCATCACAATGCCAAACTGAATGCTTTAGCAATCTTGGGGATTGATCGACTGATTTTATAATAAGGGGCTTGACCTGAGAGGGGTTGTTGCCTTTCAAAGCCATAATAGAAACCTGTTTGGACATGCAGGATGTTGGTGCTGACTTCTGTGGGGCAAGGATTTGGTGTGCAGCTTCTGAACCCCGCTGTGGTGGCTGATGAAATGTCCCACTGAAATGGTCTTCCAAGCTGCATTTCTTATCAGGATGGAACACTGTAAGAGAGAAATAAAGCTTACCAGTGCTGGTCAGGGTTTCTCTCTGCTCCCAGGTGTCCGAAAATCAGGCCATGTTCTCTGACCTAACAAGGAGAAATGAAACCCCTTGCAGGTTGGAGGGTTCTGGGTTTGGGTTTTGGCTGCTTAGAATTGGGGTTGCAAAGCAAGACCAATATTACAAGCAGAACATTCCTGGTCTTAAACTACTTCTAATTAATTTAGGGCTTTTTGCCGTGGACCATAGATCATAAAGCCTTCTTTAGCCTTTCAGAGACAGCACTGTCTTAGCCTTCTGTTCATGCTGATTAGTATCGAGTCAGAATGATTCTTTTTTTTTCCCAGAGAAATCCCCTGTGTTTTACTCATAAATAAAAAAGAGAAGGAATAAACATTCATGATGGTATTTTTGTGATTTGACTTTGCCATCAGAATAGAACTGCACACATCCAGCACTTGTCGTCCCTAAAACTTACATTTTGAAAGTTCTTTGAAGATGTAAATTACAGATCTTTCATATGAAAAGTTAATGAAGGACTCTAAACAAAATAAAATAGAAATGATGACATGAAAGAGCCTTCTTATGGCTTCAATAACAAGATAAACAGTTTAATATTCCACATACTGCATTAAAAATAACATCTGGGCTCTGTGGAGACGAATCCCCTACCTCAATTACATTGGTTTTCACATTAGCCGAGGACAGCGAAGGAGACTGATGATTCTGCCTTAATTGTCACCTCCTTTTGGCCCCCGGAAACACTGAAGGCAGCCAACACCTGCTAAGTTTTAGCAGACCACAAGTACTTTAACAAATCCAGTGGTAAAGTGCCATTACCACCAACACTTCAGTAGCCTCCAAAGTGATAGACATACACCGTATTGACAGCCTAGAATTTTAATGAGCTATAGCTGTTTCAGACTGTATCGATTGTCCTTTTTTTTTTTCCCCTCTTCCTCCGATTCAGACAAGAAGAAACAAGAACCAGCATTTCATTAAAAGGAGACTTTGTCCAGTGATTCATATTTCATGAATACTTGTGAGGAAACATGTCCTGTAAAATAACCAATTAATTCAGCCATGTTAAGACTCAGGCTGAAAATGGAAAGCAACACCTCTATAGTTACAGAAGCCCAGGAAGGCACAAGGTTCGAAATTTCCTACCGTATAAAAAGTTCCCAAACAAGATTTTGATCCACATCCCTTGGTTCACTTCACTTCACTTTCTACTTCTCGTCTTCCCTGACAGCTTCTCCGGTGAATATCGTTCTGTGTGACTATCGTACCGTGCTGTTTGCAGCTCAAAGATACCATGCCCATTTTATTGGGAGTAGGGATTTTAGTGGAGGTGGTGGTTTTGACAGCATCACAGATTCAAGTTAAAAATGACCAAAAGAGCAGGGGAAGGAGTAGCCTGCAATAATGATTTGCAAATTGTGTTAATTTCATAGTGGGATCCTGCTTTTTGATAGGATTTAATGTGTAATGAGCTCCTGAGACGTTATTTTTGCTTCAAAGCTTTGCTGAGTACTAGATCCTATTAAATTCTTGCAGTGAACACACCAAAAAATACTTTGAGCTAATTTTAATAATTTTTAATTGAAGGAATATTTTTATTCCAATTTGAATATTCAAGCTGTTTAAAAGTTAACACATTGTCCAACTATTCATCAGTCTTTTCCTTCCATAATATCTTTTTTTAGGCAGCCTGTGGCTTTTTTTTTTTTTTTTTTTTTCTTTTTTTTTGTCCTGGATTTGTTTTTCAGACCCAGTGGAAACAAATTTAGACTATTTTTGCTATTTATTTCTTTTAAAGTGCCTGCACGCTGCAGTTTAATCTCCATTCTTTTTATTGCTTTTTTATAGTCTACCACTATTGTTTGTTTGTATCCTTTTCGTAAAACCAGAAACAAAATACGAATTTCCCTGCTAGTCCTTTCTTGTATCATAGCAGGAGCTAGATCTGTGTGTGTGTGTCATGCTCAGTAACATATTTATTTTGTTGTTTTATTAGGTTAAATCTCAGGGACCCCAACAGAGACTGGCATCCCAGGTTGCAAGACAGCTACCAGGAGACCAAACAACATCACAATCTACATTTTTGAGCAAGAAATGTGTGTTTGCTGCCATGTTTCAGGAAGGGAAAGTAGATGCAGAGAGATTCAGTGACCTGGTTCAAGCCTTCTTAAAGATCTGGGATTGGTTCCTGTAGCCACAAAACTGTTTCTCGGTTTGATTTATCCTCTCAACTTTATTTCTGCTCTCCAAAATCACACAAAAGCTGGAGGACAGTGAGCAATCATATGACGAATGAAATACAGCTGTGTAGCATGTCTCAACTCCACTCACTTTAAACATGGTATAGACTAAGAAACTGGTGTTTAAGTGACAGCTGTGCTGAAAGGAAACCCTGACTAACCAAACTCCATGCCTGAGGCTCTCCTACATAATGACCACTCAATCTACAGCAGGCATCAATCATAGAATGGTTTGGGTTGGAAAGGGCCTTAAAGATCATCCAGATCCACCCCCTGCCCTGGGCAGGGACACCTCCCACCAGACCAGGTTGATCAAAGACCCTTCCAAACTGGCCTTGAACCCATCTAGGGACGAGGCATCCACAGCTTCTCTAGACAACCTGGGCCAGTGCCTCACCAGCCTCAAGGTGGTGAAGGGGTCCTGATACCGCATCTCTACAACAGGACTTGGGGCTAGCAGAGGTGAGTGCTGGTGAAGCTGGTGTGCATGATCCCAGCCTGTCTGTCAGCAAGAGCTCTGCAGCTGGACACTTTGGTGACAGAAGTGGCCATGGGCTTAGCTGCAAGGACTGAAGACTTTCAGTTTGCTCCTGTGGCTGCCCATGGCTCTGCTGGTGTAGCTGGTGCTTTTTTCTGGTAAATGAGAGTGACCCTGATGGGTTGGTCAGTCTTTCTCCATTTCCATGTTCATTTTTAGGAATCAGAGACAGATGGTTAAGAGCTTTGAGGTGTTTGGGGTGACCTTGGGGAGCCTCTAACTACAATGCAAAATTGCAAATGGTAAATGCAGTAAGGATATTAAGAGTCTGGCGCTCTGGCAAATCTCAAGGTCTAGTCTTAGTTGCTATTTTTCCCCTATGGCAAACTTACAGATTTCAGAATGACTTTGCTGTAACAGTGACTTCAAAATTACAGTGAGTGAGTGCTCCCTTTTAAATAATGCATTATGAGGCAAAGATTAATTTTTGCTCAATTTTCACACTAATTCAGTGCCTTGCTGCCAGCAGAAGCACAAAGGAGGACATGAATTCACAGTGGCTTTCTTTGCTTTCGAAGTCTTAACATGCTTTTATTGGATGGGACTGCTTGTAATAAAGTCCCATCATTCACATCTGGCTGCCTACCTAACTGCAGGACTTTGACGCCTTCTGAACATCCTTTAATGTCATCAGTGAAGATAGTCAAACCACTCCTCAGCTTGCTCAATGCCTGTCTGAAGGAAACCAGTCCTCTTCTGTGACAGACAGAAGGTCATATACCAACAATCCCTGTGACAGCCAACACGCTGCCGCTGCTGGGTGCCACTTATTTTTAGGCCAATTGAAAAAGGGGGGAGGAGAAAGAGGGGGAGAAAGAGAGGAAAAGAAAGAGAGAGAGAGACAGACGGCTGAGAAGAGGTGAAACCAGAAATGCTATGTCCCAGAGGCATTTATCAGCCCAAATGAAATGGAAACAGTGAAAGGGAAACACTGCTTTGCTTTTCTCAAAATTGTATTTCCAGTTGAATGAGTCGAAAAGAAAATATCCTTTCCTATTCCCGTGATTTGGAGAGATCTGTTTGCTAAGTCTGCAAGCTTGGTAGGGGAGACAAGGAGTATTTATTTTCCGTATACGTTGGTAATTTATGAGTTTGCTATAAATGCAGAGTTTATGGAAGTAAAATCAGGCCATGAAATAAAAAGGATTCTATTCAAATATCCCATCTTATTAATTCTTTCTAATTCTTCACAGAGAAGGAGATGAGTAAGGATGCACACAAGGTTTACTGAATTTTAAGAGGGACAAGATCCAGTAAAAGTAGCAAATGCTGGTATATTTTAAAAATAGAAAAGGGGAAAGATAAGTGAATTTTATTAGGGTTTGAAATGTAATTGAATTTTCCTCTTTCTATTTTGCCATCAAAGATGTCAGAAAGAAGTTTACTGTTCTGGGAAAGGGTCTTGCATTACTAACTAACCTGCGTAAAGTGGCTTCACCTCCTTGTGCAGCAGGGTGTGACTGACGGGATGTAAATGCAGCTCTTATCTATGACACATGAATGGGTAGAGAGGAGATTTAGAGCCTTGAGGAAGAAATAAGATGCCACAATTGCTTTCACGGGGAATTAGTGTTCCAGCAGAAGCAGAAATGGGGCAAACATATTGTTCTTTATGAGTAGTGTTAGCTACCAGTTCCACTGGGTGCCCATCAGTATGCACAGCTATGTGTTGGGTTATTGTCCTGCCATGACCTCCAGAAGCCTCCAAAAGGATGAAGAGGTGAAGAAGGATCCTGTTGCATCATGTGCTGGAAGAAACATAGAAAGATAGAGAAACTACTACGGAGTCACAAAGTCTAAGGTGAAGGTACTGGTACCCGAGAGCTTCAAAAGCTTTCAGAAATGTATCCTTGTAAAATGCTTTTTGGAAGAAAAGTGTCAGCATAGCATGAACCTTCAGTATCTGTTGGCTCCAGATGGCTCTTCCTGCACGTGCCATGCTTCCAATGTCTGCTTTTTGGGTCTGAAAAGGGAGAACATATGAGAGCAAGGTTGTATTGAAGGCTGGAGTCAACACGTTAATGGGTATTGATCTCACAGAGCAATTGTTCAGAGGCCTTCACCAAATCAAGTCCTTTCTGTGAGCTAACTTTGGAAAAATGCAAATGCCTCAGGAAATAACTCCTTTCTTGGCAGCCCCAGAGGTCCTGCACTACCTTCTCTACTTAATATTTCCCAGCTGTCTTAACAATGTCTGTTAGATTTTCCCCCCCGAAATTGACGCTCCTTATGCTTTTGGATGTGAGAGACCAGGGTGCAAAAAAATCCCATGTCCTTCATAGCTGAACAGCTTTCCTGGCTAAAAGGAGCAGCTGGTGACAGCAATCGGAACCCAGCTCCCTGGGCTACATGAGAGAGGGGGGACAGGAGGTAAGATCTGTTTTCTTGAATTAAGATGGTTCAGTCTCTGTAGTTGAGGGAAATAGCATAAAATGAGGAAAAAGGTCACCACAGCAGCTCTGGGTGAAAGCACAAGCCTCCTTCCTATGTTGGCATCTCCTCACCCTGTGTGTCCATCTCCTTTACTCATCTCTGCAGGGGTGAGCTGTGGTCCTCAGTGTCCCCATGAGTGCAGCTCTGGCACATTAAAGCCGGTAGTGAACAGCAGAGGAGCAGCACTGCTCCTGAAGAGTCACTTGGCTGGATGACACGGAGCAGTTTCACAAGGCAGGAATAGACTTGGAAGTGTGTGACGAGGCCGTGGGACAGAGGGGTTTAAAGGAAGACTGGCTCTGGAGTTCCTAGTCCAGTGATAGCCCACGGGGGGCTGCGACTGGGGCTGTGATGGCAAGATGAGATGAGCTGCAGTTCGCCTAGTGCAGTACGGCAGTAGTAGTATCACAGTACATGGTACTTTGGTGTCTTTTTTTGGAATGCTTTTGATAGTAGAGGTGGCATATGACCTTCTGCATTTGAGAGTTGATGGCTCAGGAATCCCCAGCGATGCCATTGGCCATCAGTGCCTATTTGTGTGTACAGAGCTATTGCCAGGTGAAGAAAAGCTGTAGAGAAAGCTGGCTTTTCTAAGAAGCAATTCCCATTGTTACGTTTCCTAAGACTTCTGCACCCCTGAGGTATACAAGGGAGTGTCTGAGTTGTAAGTATCAAAAGAAATTAATTATTCTATATTATAATTAAGACTTTTTTAATTAGCTGAATAATTAGAATTTTTCTAGCGTTACAGTGCAGCTTTTTACATAGCCAGATAATCTGAAACAGTAGAGCTATTTACCTGAGTAAAAGAAATTTCTAGCATCAACAATTCTTTTTCTGTAATAAAAAGTAGTAAATAACAGCTCTACTGTGGCTGAAAGAAAGGCAGCTCTCTCTAAAAGAAGTCTGTCAAGTCAAACTTGTCCCTCAAAATGTATGTTTTGTAAAAGCCTTTAGAAAATGTTGGGTCGAACTGTTTTAGTGCTATTGTGAGGAAATCAATATTTCCCTGCAGCCTTTGCAACCCCCAAATTGTAGCATGTCGTTTGTGCAGAAGATGCTGAAAGTGAAACTGTCTGAAAATGAGAATGAAGTAAACTGTCCTGTTTCTGCAGTTTGTCCTAAAAGCACCTGAAGTAAACAAAGTGGCACACTTGAGCAGTCAAAAATGAAAATTTATCCCAATGTAAATAGCTGAAGAGGGGCAGGGTTTTGGGAGGGTTTGTTTTGTTTTTCTTTCAGCCTTTGTCCCTTTTCCCTCATCCTTCCTTCTCCTTCTGTGGCCTGTTACTCACATGCTGTGGTAGGTGCTACCATGGAGCGTGCATCTGCCAGTGAAAGCATCAAGGAAATCATGCAAGATCCCCACGTGCTTTGACACTGAAATTAGTGTGTTGCCCTCACTTTTGGAGAAGGGGAAACCTTTTCTTACAGCTTCAAAACGCCAGCAGTGTGCAACAAAAAAAGGTGGGAGAATTGGCTCCATCAGACATGGTGATGCATTTGGGCCCCTTGAGCTGGCAGAGATAGGGACAGTGCTTCCATGTGTTCCAGCTCCCACGCTGTGACCTCTGCCAGGTTAGAGCCCGGTCAAGTGAGACCAGGAGGAACAGAGTTCATGGTCTTGGATACTGTGGCTGTAGATGGGTATTTTAAGCTGCTGAAACCGAGTTCAGAAAGGAGCCACATTGGTCTGGGGAGCCTGGCTGAGACCTCTGTCAAGAAAATGAAAAGGGAAAGTCTGGAAGACACATAAATTGTTCGCAGATACAGCGGTGGGGATGCAGCAGCTTTACAATGATGTCCTATGTTCACCTGCCTCAGACAGGAAAAAAAAGGTTAAGCCAGGTTGTGGGAGCAGGAGGGCAGAGAGCAAAGGACCAGAGGAAAGAAAGTGCTGTGCTCTCTCTTTCTCAGAAAGAGACTGCACTCTTTGTGTTCTTTGTGCTTAGACTGAAACATCTTCACAAGATTTTTTTTTCCCCCTCTAATCTGGAAATAATTCTGATTTATTTTAAGCCTTCTATTAAGACGAGTCACGCAGCAGTGCCTGGCTGGCAGGAGGAGGCTGTGTGCTTGTGTGCACACAAATGTGTGTGTGTATCTCCAAGGGTGCTGCCCGCCTTCTTTAGTTGACACTGCAGTCAATTATTGTGTTTTCAATTATATATAAAAGGCAATGATGGAGTTTTTCAGCTTTTATAGCATCACAAATCACAGGGTCTTTCACTGTACGAGCAGCATCGCTGCCACAGCGTAGCAGTCCCACCAGTCCCACCAGGAGCACCCAAACTACAAGGGGACCACCAAGGGGCAGGTGAGTCTTCACAGGCAGCTGCTCTTCCCCATGGTCCCTCAGCCACCAGACCCTGTTTGACAGATGAAGAAAGATAATGTGGTCCTTGGGCTATGCCATCGAAGGGCAGGAAGAGCTATTTTCTGTGTGCTTCCCGTGTTCTGCAACATGTTTTTGAAGGAGCTTGAATGGGCAAGCTTACAGAGGCCAGGGAAGGAGGTCATTTGTGAGAAGGGTCATGATGGTGCAGAAAATGTCATTGGCTACGGCTGTATTTTATGAATGCCTTAGTCACACAGTGGGTCTCCTGGTAGATCTGAAGCAAGTAGGCTGGAAGACTTGAAAACTAAAGTCTCTTTCACTCAATGATCATGTACTTGTACGTAATCAGGAACAGTGTGGTGTATAGGGCTAAGGCGATGATCGTCCCCCTGTACATGGCACTGGTGAGGCCCCATCTTGAGTGCTGTGTTCAGTTTTGGGCTTCTCACCACAAAAAAGACATTGAAGTGCGGCAGTGAGGAGCAGATGAGGGAGCTGGAGTTGTTCAGCCTGGAGAAAAGGAGGCTCTCCCTCTGGAGAAAAGGAGAACCTCCCTCTCTACAGTTGCCTGTAAGGCAGGTGTAGCCAGGGGGAAGTCAGTCTGGTCTCTCAAGTAACAGGCGATGGAACAAGAGGAAATGGCTTTGAGCTACACCAGGAGAGGTTTAGATTGGATATTAGGAAAAATTTC
>BJBW01002343.1:141744-183298 GCA_004320125.1 Scolopax mira
ACCTGGTGTGGTGGGAGGTGTCCCTGCCCAGGGCAGAGGTTGGAACTAGATGATCTTTAAGGTCCCTTCTAATGCTAACTATTCTATGATTCTATGATTGCTAGACAATGACTCCTGGGGTAGCTGCTGCTTTATTGCTGGGGGAGAGTGAGGGCCTGTTAACGAGCTAGGATTCAGAATTGCAGCGTTAGATGTTAGACATGGCTGCGGGACCTGGGAACTCTGCTAACATAAATGAGGGCAGGGGTGGAAGGGACACAGCAGGAGGGCTGGAAGGATTCTCTGGAAAGAAAAGGAACTAGAAACAAATTTAGTTAAAGTAATTGGTACCAGTAATAATCGCTTTCGCTAATCAGGGTCCTGAGGACAAACAAACCCAAAGCTCTGGAGGATGAGAGAGGAACTTCACAGTCCCGCAGTATGTGGCACTCTGCCTGCAGGAAGACACAGGGTGTTCTGTCTGGACTGGATAAGTCTTCGAAATGGCATTTGAAGTAGACATGAAACAGGGCTTGGAAGGAACAAGGGAGTCTAGGAGAAGATATGGCTAGGTGGAATATAAAACCCATTAGTGCCTTAATGCATAAATTGGCAGAACTCTACAATAGCAATGAAAAACAAGATACTGGGAGCCCAAACTGTTATTAGATTCTGGTACCTCTGTGACTATTGCAATTACTATTTTGCAAGAATGTGGTCTTCTATGGTGTGGGGAGTATAGCAGCTCTGCTCCTACACCCTCTCCCAGTGCAAACTGCTTACTGGAGGGTGTGGTTGAGTTTTCTTGTATTCAGCAACATGTGCAGGATAAAAAATGGGCTTTTCAGCAGCCTGTTCCTTGGACAAAATAGGTTTCTTTAGATCTGACTAACTGTGAAAGGATAATATAGAAATGGACTCATAATTATCTTACCTACAAAATTATGTGGTCCTTCCTATAAAGGCTCCTGAAATGGTCAGAACACCTCTGGATGAGGATGAGTTACCTTTCCAGAAGTATAAGCTTGAGATAAGTTGGAATATGGAAAGATTAATGCCTTTGCTTTAATAGCAGGGCTCGATCCAAGACTGCAGAAAGGTTGTAAGTACCCAAGCAAAGCCCAGAAAGGATTGTCGTCCACTATTAATAGCCTGGTGGATCAAGGAGTGCCAGTGCAATGACCCAGTGTGTGTAATTCCCCTGTGGGGCTGGTATTAAAA
Organism: Scolopax mira; assembly: GCA_004320125.1. Classification (NCBI taxonomy): domain Eukaryota; kingdom Metazoa; phylum Chordata; class Aves; order Charadriiformes; family Scolopacidae; genus Scolopax; species Scolopax mira. The sequence goes on from BJBW01002343.1 coordinate 142,945, forward strand.
GGAGATAGAAAGATGCATCTGACTGTGGATTTCAGAGCATTAAATGCTGTAGCTCCACAAACATCACCTCTTCTTGTTAAAATGCCAGAAATTACAGCTGCAGTAGTACAAAACCTAAGTGGGTTTCAGTCATAGATCCAGCAAATGCATTTTTCTTTAGCCCCGTAGCAGAGAAACATTGGTAAAAGTTTGCTTTTACATTTCAGGTTCTCAAGGATTTCACAAGCTCATCTGCCACGTGCGGATCACCCCAACGTGGGAGAAATTAGTCTGCAGGTCCAGGAAGCGCGTAACATCACAGGAGGATCACATCTCAATTGGGGGAAATTCTGAAGAGCGAGCGTGTCAGCAGACAGGCAGGTTTGGCTGCAATCCAGGAGGAAGGATCGAAAGTCAACAAACAAAAGGTTCAATTAGTGCAACAAGAGGTAAAAATATTTAGGAGCAATGCTAGGTGTTGAAGGCCAAGACTTCTGATAAACGGAGTGTGGAATTAATTCGGAAGCTACCCAACCCCACCGCTCTGCCTCGCTAAGAGCACTGTGAGGCACAATTAATTGTAGGCAGGATTTTATTTTGATGTTCACTGAAGTGAGTTGTCCTCCAGCTAAGCTTTTAGAGAAAACTAGGCAGGGGAAGCAGGGTAGAGTAAAGCAGGCAGCTGGGACAAGCTGAAGCCCTAGCCCAGGCTGCAGCGATGGGCAGATAGACCCAGGAAACCTCTTCATGTGTGGTTTGCCTCTGTTAGCTGGGAAGAAAGTGCCAGTTTGGCACAAAAGAAAGATACCATGTTACAGGCGATTGTCTGTGCATCTCAAATCTTATTGATGCCACAACTCCTTGTCAAAAGAAATGAGTATCTTTAGTCTGGAAATCAGAAAAATTGGGTTATATTGTCAGAGGAAGGCCAGTGGCATGACACAGCAGTCATGCTGCCTTGAAATACACCGTGTTCAGTAAAGAAAAGGATGGTACATATCTTGCTCCAGGTTGGGAAAATAGACCCTCACAGTAGTGGCTCAGGGAGTTAGACCTGGAAAAGGACACGTGGCACAAGTGTCTCCATACCTTAGTGGTGCAGGGCACTGAACACAAGTGTCAGGTATTGCAGCTTCCTGATGTGCAGTGGCCTGTGCAGGTTTAATTGCCTCTGTCAAAATACATCCACAGGAATCTGCTTTACAAGTGGTTCAGGTTCCCATAGGATGAGGCTTGCACGAGATTTGCTCCGGTCCACGTGGAAAAGAGCAGGAGGTAGCGAGGCAGGTCTACAAGTGGCAGAAATCCCAGCTGCACTGTCAGGTGGGCATTCCAGAGGCATGGGCAAGCGAGGGTGAAGGACTCCATTTTACTGAACAAGCTTTTTGCCCAGCTAGGTGTAAAGCAGCAGCTACACACAGCAGAATACCCACTAACCTCAGGACACGAAGAATTTGGCTTCCAAATGGAAGCTTTAAGTAAGTTAGTATGGTTGAATGGCAAAAATTAGGATGTACTATTCCCATCTGTATGGGTCTACAAGTGACTACAGCCAGACATGATTATATTCCTTTTAAGACCATGCCACAAAGGGAGATGTGACTCTGACTGCATCAGTGGTTAAAAACTTCTGAATCAGATGAATAGCAACTGAAAGGTCTCACGGATTAATGGATAAAAGAATTTGACAAACGGCTGCACCTGGATCATCAACAAATAGCTGAGTAATTAGGGCAAAATGGTCATAGAATAGATAAAAGGTAGCAAATGGTAAATAACGAACATGAAGTATGGCAAGTAGGGGGGTCAAGTAGTATATCATGGGTTTCCTGGAAAAAAAGCACAACTTGGGCTGCGAGCGGGATGGATTTGGCAGTAGCACAGATAAAGTCATTTCCATTGTTTATTAGTTCAAGTAAGTTCTGACAAAGTGAGCTCTTGTATGGGGCATCAGCGTTACTGAAATTGGGAACGCTGTTGAACAGTGTCAGGCTCTTTCTGTTCCGCCCGCTCTGCCATGGACTGGAAGGAGCAGAGCTGTGGAGGACGCTGCCTGAGATGGCTGCATCCCTCTCCATGCTGGTTTGCACCCTCTCTGTCTGAGCAGAAGGCTTTCTGTGGTCAGTACGGGTGGTCAGTGTGATAAAACCATCATACAAGCCTCGGTACATTAGAGAGTGGGCAGCAGCATGGCCTGCAGCCTGTGCTCTCTGGCCTGTGCCTCCGAGATGTCCATGTTTCCTGATCACCAGGACTGGGTGTGTGTAGGGATGGCTTAATGCTGTGTTAGTCCCACTTTTCTGGAGCTAGTCAAGCTTTGCTGTGGCTCTTAGCAAAACACAGTCTCACTCCAAAGGTTGAAAGTCTCCACGTTTGGTTTCCTTTGCTCTTTCCTCCTTTCTACAGAGTCCCATCCACTTTATTTTAAAAGTGTTGTGTTTAACAGGAGACATCCCTCTTTCTGGGGAGGCCACCATGCAGCTAAGGAGTGCCGTAGACATACTCGTGCACTATTGTTCTTGTCACCTTGAAGGATGCAGTGATGACCATCACTCTAAATCCCTTCCTCCCATCTGCCTTCCTCCCAGATACATGAAATTCTCCCTCACCCCTCAGGGCAGCCCCAGCTTCCCTTTGCTTTCTCCAGCTTTTGCTCTCCCCAGCCTGTGCAAGCAATGCAGGGGCTCCAAACTGGGAACCTGCCTCATTCCAGCAGAGGGTCTCTAACTCCTGACTTTTTCCTGTCAGAGAGACTAGTTTTTTCTGCCATGAACTGGAATCCCTTGAGAGCAAGTAAGCTAAAAAAGTCTTTCAGCAGCCTTTTCTTTCTGCCCTCCTGATGCAGGTTGAAAATGAGAAGAAAAAGGTGGGGAGAGATTAAAAAAAAAAAAAAAGAAAAGCAGAAATCTTCAAAAAGGAAGACTTTTCCAGAGCCCAAACAATCAATCGGACAATAGGATATAATGATTCCACCTCTGTGCCCTCCTCCTGCCGGACGGGAATTTTAAACCCCGTGTCTGCCAGAGGTGGTGAAAGACCTGAATGATCCTCCTCGGCTCTGAACGTGGCACCTCAGTGATGAGCTGAAAAGCTTGTTGCTCACGTTGCAAACAAAGACTTTAGCAGAGGGCAGAGGTAAAACCAAGTGGGACCCGGCCTTCTAATCAGGCCCATGCTGTGAGCTCATGGTATTAATCTGGCAGCCGGTGACATCAAGGCAGGAGGCCTGCATGACCCCGAGCCCATCCAGCGGTGGCTGACACTACCCGGTACCGTGTGTTCCATTTAATAAACTCCATTGATATATTTAATAAAGACACCTCACACTTCCACAGTTTCATGTGTGACCTCTCTGTGGTTGCTACCAAAAACACAAAGTAAGAGAGTCAGGGATCATTAGCTGACGAGGCAAAACTGCCCCTTCCCTTGCTCTTCTATTTTTCTTGTGAATATAAACTGCTTGGGAGGCGGCGATTGCTTGTAATCCTTCCTGCCTCCATTACAGAAGGGACAGGTTTCTATGAGAGCTTGGGAAAAAATTACACATTGCAGTTTGGGCAGCTCACAATCCCGCTTGCTGCGTTCAGACTCCTCGTGCCAGCACACATCTTCTGCCCAGAGGCTGCATTGATGGACTCCTGAGAGCCCGTGGCGGCTGGGTGCTGCTGGTACCCCATCTCCTCCCAAGTGTGTGGTAAGTAAGGAGCATCTGCAAGCACCAGGGACCAGAAAAAATCCATTAGCAACCCCCAAGCATCCCCCCAGGGGCTTCTGGCTGTGCTGCAAAAGCCAGGGGACTTTGGCTGCTGGTAAAGGTCATCTCTCTCAGCAAGGGAAGAGAAAGATGGATATGTACCTCTGCAATTTTTTTCTAAATAGGCTAAAATAAACCTTGTAGGAAAAACGTCTGGCTTAAAAACTAAAGAGAAGGGGGTTTGTTTGATAGATTTTCTGTTAAGTTTTGGGCTTTCGGGTTTTTTATTGTGGGGTTTTTAATATGTTATTTGGTGGTGTGGGGTTTTTTTGCATTAGAAATAGTGTCAGTTGTCAAACAAGACTCTTGATTGATTTGTGTTTTTTATGTCTAGCTTTCAACATCCTCAAAGGCATCTAATTGTTCAGGACATACTCAGTATCTGCACTTACAGAAATCAAGCCTTGAGTGGAACTCCCCTGAAAGCAAGGCACCGGGAAGCCAAGATTATTTTTCAGAAAGTAAGTGGTTTTCATTTTTCGGTTTCTGAAGGACTCTTTCAAGGGCCAGGCAGATGGCTGGGCGATCCACAGAATGGAAACCTACAGTTCTAATGGGGATGGAAAAGTGTGTGTGGATGGGGTTGTTTGTTTGGGGCTTCTTTTAGCTAAATCGCCTTTTTGTTTGACAGCAATTTACGATATTTATGCAGCTGAAATGCCAGTACATTTTTTGCGTGGACTCTTCCTTTTCAACAAAGGACTGAGGAAATTGCCACACTAATTCTCTGAGCTTTCTAGCACCTCTCAAGCATAACCAGAAGAGCAATTTCCAACTTAAAAACACAAAGGCAAACAAAAGAATAAAAACACGCCAAGACCAGTTCGGCTCAGTTCAGAAAGCCCCCTTGAAAACTTTCAGCATCTGTGGCTACATTCTCATTGCATTTTGAGAGGACACTTGGGGCTGTGCTGAAGACCAAGCCAACCTTGGCTGCCCCATGGGTTTTTCAAGGACGTTTAGGGCTGCGTTAGCCTTTGGTGAAGTCTGGAGTGACCATCAGCCTGCTGTGCAGCTGGACAGGTTGCCTCCCAGCCCTGGCACCAGCGATGTGCTTTTGGGAGGCTCTGAGCCCTCACCACCCCAAGGTGTGATGGCCACGGGCAGGCAGAGCACGCTGCAGGTGTCCCCATGTCCCCCAGCCCTGTTTCTGGCCAGCTGAGATACAGCACAGCTGCACCCCAAGGGCTAGGCCAGACCCAGCCTTTGTGCCCAGGGTAACTGGAAACAAAACCAAAAGCCAGGTTATTAACTCTTATCTACTGCACACCATCTGGGCTGGCCAAAGTGCCCTGTGACATTGGAAAAATAACGCCATTTTTACAACTGCAGTGGGGAAACTGAATCCATTCCTGGGGATCCTGCACCCACCAAGCACAGGCTTCTCTGGAAAAGTGCACACAGACACACACCCCCTCCCCATGTCTGTCTTTGTGTGTATTTGCTGTATAGCTGTCCCACACATTTTCTTTGCTAGCCTGTCATAACCATTACTAAAATATGCTTATCTCATATATGCAAATAGCAGGATATTTATAAGGTTCTTTGAAATTTCCATAATTGTGTGGTAAAAAAATATCTTGTTGCTTATCTCACAAAGTGTTGTAACCGCAGTGTTACTTTTATTGAAATCCAAAAATCACTCAGCAAAATAAGAATAGTTAAAAAACTGGCAGTTTCTTTATATTTTTGAAATAGACGGGAGAGAAAGAAAGCAAACCAGGCTTTATTATTTTAAATTAGAAAGTTTAATGCTCACCAAAAAGGATATAAACTGTAAATGTATTTTAGCAGTTCCTAGAGAAAAAGGGAGAGGTTTTAATAATAACTCTGTGTGCTCCTATATCATTTTCATTAGAAAAATCGCAGAGCACTTTCTGCTTATTAAAGAATGGAATGCCTCGGAAGACTCTTGGGAGGTGCTATAGAAAAGTAAGGTAACAAATATAAATCCACATTATGCTCCATCCTGTGATTACCTGGAACTTCATAGCCATCCTGGGGACATACAGCTCCCTGCTGTGGCTCGGGATGACAAGTGGCTGAGCTCACCCAGCTGTGGCAGTGCCAGGGGCTTCACAACACGTGTCTCCTCATTTTATGGGTGAGGAACCCCACGCCTGGAAGGGGTTTTTTTTTTGCCCAGGGTGAGGAACAAAAAAGAGCAATGGGGGTAAGGCAGGCACCTCACTTGTCCTGGGCTCCTGCCACCACGTGTCGGCCCTGTGGGGATGCCTGAGGAATCTGCAGGGATTCCTCTGCCTCCTTCAGGGAATCCTGGCCTCAGGAGAGTAGGTTCCTTAGCAGGCACAGGAACATTCCTAGGGAGGCTCTGACAGGGAATGGGCTGGAGAGGACAGAAAAATAAGATATTAGCCTAAATTTAGCAGCAGTCATAAAATGTGCACTGGAACAACAAAGGGAGGAAGAGAGGCTGTAAAGGTAGAGGATATTCCCTGGGCTGATGAAGAAAATAATATTTAAAAATCCCTGGTGTTAATTTCAGAAAATACAATAGGCTGACTGAGTGCCCAGAAGAGGAACAGCATGTTAACATATCTTAGATAAACAGGAGCCAAACTGTTAGCCTGACAGAGAAACGAGAAAGCCCATCAATGCAAGGGGGGGAAATAATAAATTAAAAACCAGATGGTTCAAAGATGTGATTGCATCTTCAGCTTCAGTGAGAGGAAAGAGGGGAATACATATGTATTACAGGCAGGCCAGGAAAACAAAAGCTGGAAAAAACACATGAACAGAAGAAGCAGACTCGTCATAATGAAGTTAATTAGAATAGCAGGACCTCAAGTTATTTTAGGTCCCACTGGTAGAAACCCCAGAATTCCAAGCCCCATTCTTCATTAATACACAACGTTTCCCACTTCATCCATGCTCAGCAAACGGACCTCTTCCTTTATGCGCTAGATAGTGAGTCAAGGCAGATGGGAATTATTCTGAGCTTGGAGAAAACAAAGAAGCACAAATTAATGGATTACTGGCAGAAAGGCAGTTTAAAGCACTTTGCCAAGGCACATTTTAGTTCTACACTTATTCTACATATGCTTTTTTTTTTGGTAATTCTGTTTAGTTCAGAAGTGCATGACCAAGCAGAGATGCGTAGGCTGGAGTGGGCATTAAAACAAATGAAGGGAAAAAAAGCAGACAAAAGAAATGGGGGAAAAAAAAAAAGAAGTCTAAAATGACTGGTGCAATGACTTAACGACTTGCTTCATGTCGCTCAGTAGACAGAAAATAGAACAGCCCCTCTTGCCAGCTTTAACTCATCCCCTGGGTTCTGTGTGGGCATATATGCATCTGTACCCCCATCACACACATACAGACGTGTGTATGTACACATATACCACTATTACTGGTTCATGGGAAGAAGCACCAGTTTGGTGTGGGGGTCCTGATGGCTATAGGGACCATGGCCAGGATCCTGGTTCTATCAGAATGAGAGGTTTTCTTTTTGGCTTGAGAAGTGGGAAGGTTTTACCCCAGCTTCCTTTGCAGCAGCAGAGCTCTAAATCCGCAGCTGGGCTTTCTCTGCCCAGGACTACGCCTCGACCGCTCCTGTGAGAGATCTGGAAATGGTTTGACTGTGCAAATTAATCATGCATAAACAATTTAAGATATGCTACCCCAATATTATTTCGATCATAATTTGGCAAGACGATGGAGGCAGAAATTCAAACTGTACTTGTGTTTTAATAGTGTTGATTCTTTCATAACTATTAACTCTCAAGACCTCAATTTTATATCCCTTGGGAACAGATTCTCCCTGTGCTTAGGGGATTAGAAACAGGAGATCATGAGATGTAGGTTCAGTTCTTAACTTCCTGACACCATTTTTTTCTCCCTTGTGTAAAATTAGGGTAATGACATTCCTTCATGTGACAGCAGCTTAATGCATTTATGTCTAAAATGCTCAGGTGAAAGGTGCTATACATTTCAGAAATTATTGTTTATTGACACAGTTGTTATTACTGCTATTTCTGAGAGTTTCACTCTCATATATATATAATGAAAGCAAAATATTATGAACATTTCGCTTTGTTTTGAATTTAATGCCAGTTTTATTCTGAATTAATTCCTTTGAATAGAATTATTCCTGAGCTACATCAACTGGGGACCAGCTGCTGACCCCAAGTGTTTAAAAACTACAGATAATCGTGGATGAAAAGAGACAAAAATACATTTTATCTAGGAAGTATCTACTGTTGTGATAGAGACTGAAATTAAAGTATAATCCAGAGAGAGAGGGGGAGAGAGAGTATTCTTTAATTAAAATCAGCTACCTCAAAAGATGGATATTCTCAGGAGTGAAATTTGCACTGTGCTGAAGGCTTTCCACTTAAACCCTTGATGATGCAAGGAAAAAGAATTCTTGAGGAGTAATATGCCAATATAGCCACTTGCCACTGCACAATAAGGCACCATTTGCAGAGAAAAAAATATGTGGACAATAGAACGGAAAGATGGACAAAATCGGAAGCTATCTGAAACACAAACCCGTGATTATCCAGCAACAAATGAATAGTTTGGCAAAGAAAGAGACTGGAGAGAGAGACTTGGAGATAGAGAAAGAAAAATTAAATCACAAGCAGTGGAGATCAATGAAAACAATCAGCACTTTTTGCTAGGAGATATGTTAAAAAGACTGAAAATGAAGCTTTAGATAATGTGTTCCGAATGATCCATTGTCCCACCCACCATCTCCATAGCAATTAATGGTCCCAGCCAAGGACAAATTGTGGTTCAAGTAGAGGAGATCGTACAGCCCCCATTTCCCCCCCCAGCCCAATGAAAGGCAGCAGGTGAGAGGCTCAACATCCACTTGTGGTGGTTCTGGGGCTGGTGGTGATGCTGGTTCCTCACCTTCGGAGAGCTGCTGCTGCTGGCTAGGGGAGGACTTCTGACGCGCCTCTGAGCGAATCCTGTGCTGTTCTCATTTTAGCTACCATCACAGATGGCTTCCTGCAATTCAAAGGCGGCTCCTGGCAAGGCAGTTGGCTGGATAGCATTAGAACTGGATGCAGTGGAAGAATTACCTCACAGAGACACCCATTCACCAGCGTTTATTTCATTGTGTTCAGCACCGTGGATTCGAGCGGTTCCTTTGCACTGGCTTCCTGGCGCTGCACTCACCTACAAACCTCTCTTGCATGACTCTTGCCTAAGAGTTGTCTGCGACCGGGTGGTCTCCGTGAGAAGAAAAAATGTATCCTTTTCTTTTTCTTTTTTTTTTTTTCCATCTCCCTTCCTTATTTTAAAAAAATAATATTTCTGTAGCAAAGAGGAGGAGGTGCTGCAATGGTATCAGAGGCTTCCTGGGGAGCATGGGCAGCAGCAGAGCACCCTCCCTGTGCTCTGGACACTGGGGAGAGGATGCACGTAGCTCTGATGCCTATAAATACCTTGTAGCTTTGCTGTACGTGATGCAAATGCTTTTCTAGAAAGAACCTAAAAGCAAATTGTCTAGTATTGACCACACGATATTGCAGCTAGGCAGGATAGAATATGTAGTATAGATAGATAGACATGTAGATAGAATATAGGGGATGTTTTAATGCATCAGATTAAAAAAAAAACAAACTGTACAAATCTTGGCTGAGTCCAGGTTCCCCAAGAGCAACTGTGAATTTGGGATAGATTTCAGCTCAAGCAGAAGGGTTGGCTAATCATTAAAACACATCATACATGTTATCTGGCTCTTAGGCTCAGACCTTTAAAAGTGTTTTAATACTCATTGTACTTTAAGTACTGAAATGGCTTGACCAAACTTGACATTAGTTACCAGCAGTTCTTGAAAGGAGAAAATAATTCATGGCAGTAAAAGAGCAAGGCCTTCTGGGTGACATTACTTACATTGGGAATTGTGAGTTACATTGAGCTGTGAGTTACAAGTTCTCAAAGTTGTGGTTTCTCATAGCAACTGTCATCATTCCCCATTTGCCCAGTTCCACCAGTCTGGCTGGCAGAGATGCCATCATGGTCTTGTGAGGCCCCTCTGAGCAGGCAGAGCTGGCTGTTTTGTGGGAGAAGAGAAGTACTGAAGGTCCAGTGATGGTGGTACGTGCTGGCGAGCAGTATTCACATATTAACAGATTTCCACTCAAACTGGCAAATAGGAATGTCTATGCTAGAAATGCTGTGTGAAAGCCAAGGCAACAAAAGTCAAAATGTGCATATGAGAATATGTGGTACACACAGTATATGTCACAATGTTTACCATCACTTCAAAACATGCACCCGCCCACAGTTCTTCACTAGCAGCATCCTGGAACTTCTCCAATTGGGATGTGCTATATGAAGCAAAAGTCAATTAAAATCAGCCATTATTGTACAGATCATGAGATCCATAGTGCAAGATATGGCATCATCCCAGATGCTTGTTAATAGCAGCGTGTTGCAAATAAGTCCAGGACAATCGCTTGGGTTTTGTATAATTTTCCTATTGCTGTGTTTGCTCAGTTAGCAAGTAACATAGTCAAATGGCTCGGATTAAAATTTTTAGCAAATAGCTAAAATTCCCCAGAAACACAGTCGTGTTGCACTCTGGAACTATTGCATATATAGGTCAGAGTCGGTACATAGGTTTAGCTAACGAAAATGGTGAGGAGAGAAAGATTTTGGGCAAGGGCAGTTATGTCCACCCAGTTTGCTAGAGGAAGAGCTGTTAGCTCCAGCTCACCCACAGCTTTCCCGAAGAGCTGGCTGCTGTATGAGGTGTGATGACTCATCTCTGCATCATTCTAGTGATACATTTTTAGCTCAGAAAGTAACCACCTGCTAAAAGCGTGGTGTTCTTGGTTGGATTCCCTCAGTCTTTTGTGGAGCTCTCCCGTGTCATTAAGAAAAACAAGGTTTTTCAGGGAGGTAAACTGTGTAGTCTCCTGTTCAGGAGCTCACCTAATTGTGCAACTCCAAAAGCCCTAGTTCTGCTGGGTGGGTGGAGGCTTCCAGTCCTTCAGGGCAAGCTGAGCACCACAACTCCTATTTCCAGCTCAGGCCTCCTCAGAATCACAGAGCAGCAGCAGGTCTGGCTTTTCATTTCCTGCTTGGAAGCAAAACACTGACAGTTGTTTTATTGAACAACACGTTCACTCAACATGAAGCAAACACCTCTGTTCTGGAAAAAGATACCCCCACCCCTATGCACAAACACACACACTCATTTTTAGGGCTGATTTATTGTGATGGTTTAGGTCAGGTTGGGCAATGACAAGACAACAGATGCTTTCCCCACCTCTCACCCCAAGGACAGGAAGAAATTTATGAGTTTAGGAAAAAACCCTAAACTACTTCAGTGAAATATTAATAATAAAATAAAAAGGAAATAATGAAGTAGATACAATAAATATATATACAATACCATATCAAGCTGCCAGGGAGATGTCACCAGCAAGCACTAGGAAAGTTCCAGTGGTGTCAGACCAATGGGAACTGGATTCCAGAACACTCCGATGGGGATGGAAAGTAGATGAACTCCCAGGGTCCTCCTCATTGAAGAAAGGCCAAAGAGGAGGAGCCAAGCCAAGCCAACACAACCCCTTTGCTCCCTCAGCTTTTATACTGGATATGGCAGGTGGGATGGGACACCCTATCGGTCACTCCATGTCCATGTCTCCCCACAGGTGTGACCCCTCCATGGGGTAAAGAACCGAGTTGCCTTGGCAATAAGCATAAGCAAGAGCCTCTCGCACCCAACAGAAAGTTGTCTCTGCTCCACCCCAAACCAGGACATTTATCAATTAAAAAAAAATCTGTGATTAGCACAATTTTATTTGTAATTAGCAGGGATGAGTTGTTTGCTTTAATGCAAATGGCAATTTAGTAGCAATGGAAGTGCCCCCACTCTTTTGTTTTTAATTTCTTTCACTGGCTGTTTACATTTAGTTTCAAGGTGAGATCAGTATCTGGAAACACGATGCAATTTATGCTGTTATCATTTCATGAACTTCAGCAAATCTCCTCCCAATAATGTATTGTAATTATACTGATGATCAGAACTGGGTTTGCAAATGCACGAAGGCTGGCGTCAACTGCCACTGCGTGTCTGACCAGATCAGGAAATGAAAACAACAGTTACTGGCATTTATTGTCAGAGGAGCCCCAGCTCCGGCCTGCAGACAGATATGGACTGCAAAAATTAAAGAGCTATTCATATACACACCTAATTTCTGCAGATTCTGAGACTCGCAACCTAATGTGTTATGCTTGTTACAATTTGCTTGTTCCAATGGTACCTCTTTAAGAGAAGCTTCCCTACTTTGCAGCCAAATGCAGCGCTCCCTGCTGTGATGGATTCCTTCTTTTTCCTTCCTAATTGGAGCCATTTCATCAGATCGAATTTTGACAAAGATAGTAATTGTCATCCAATTTTAAGGCAATGACAAGATCAATATGAATTCTCAGATGACAAGTATTATTACTGGGTGAGCACAAAGAAACAAAGAAAATGAAAAATCCATGTTCTAGGGATCAAAACAGTTAAGAGGCACATGCTTGCCTTGATCCACGTGTGTGTGAATCCTGTTGACAACAATAGACTCCGTGCATGTGGATGGATGGGGTAGAACAGATGGCCTTTGCCAGTCAAATAGCGAAGGAAAACGAGCACCCAGTGCTTTAGTACATTGCAGTTTCGGTAATGTGGGAGTCAATTAACTTCCCACCAAACAGGCTTTGCAGGGAAAATTACCCGCAGCCCCATCTCAGAGAATTCTGCTTCTCCTTAACGTTCTGTTCTCCCCCTGTTTCATGAATGTCAGGAGTAAATACCCAAGAAAACCACAGTTCTTTAAGGTAAGCGTATTCAACAGATATTTATGCAGGCAGAAGGACTTGATTATTTTTGTAAATTGTTTAAATGAGATGATCTGATTAGCTAATGGCCCAAAGAGTTCAGATTGGGTTCAAATAAGGATCTAAAATGTGTTACAGCATCTTTAGATGTTTTCCCCTCATTAGTGGTTTTGGGACAGATTCTGCCATGTACGTGTAACTGTTGCCAGATACTGTCATTTTATTTTAGCAGTTTTACCCTGCAATGAGACACTTCTCCAAGGCATTTGACCCTCGGAGCTCAGCTCTTGTTCTGCATTTGGTACTCAATGTGCATTCAAGTTACCTCTGTAGGGCTGCTCTGCCCACATTCATCTTGTTATTAAACCAGACCTCCTGCCTTCCCACCCCCAAAATGTTAAATCCAAGGAAACAGACACTTTTTTTTCTTTTTTCTTCCCCCCCCCCCTTTTTTTTTTCTTTTGCAGTATTTATATTCAAAGTACAGTTTAACTGAGGAAAGGGATTTTGGCAAAATAATACATGGTTGTCGTACTAATTGGCAGCTGCAATGATAACAACCATGACAAGTTTTAGCTCTGTCCACTTCAACCCAGCCAAGTCATTAAAGGTTTCCAAGCAGAGGATTGTGTTATGAAGCCTAATACACACTGGTGGTTGGTATCCCTGAGTTGCTCAACGCATTTTTAACCACCCAAACACAGATTCAGTAGGATTTTCATCTACGGAGGAAGGTCTCAGCCAAGCACTGAAAAGACGTTTGTTAGCCTGCAAAATATAAATAAAATATTTACAAAGGGAATAATTGACTTTTGATGTTTACTTCAGGCTATGGTTAAGCAGGCAGTGTCTGTACTAAGCAATGCAGTGACCACCTGCCACAAATGCTGTGATATTTGACAGATCCCTTTCTGCCAAGAACTATAATTCCTATTTAAATCTAAATGGAGGAGCCATGAATGCAGATTTCTCATCACAAAGACACTGATGTTAATCCCCGGTACAGAAAAATAAGAAAAGCCAGAACGTTTTATTGGATTTTATATGGAAGATAATTAAACAGTATTTCTTCTTTACTTGTTATACAGCATCCCATCAACATTCCTGTTGAAATTTGTTTATAAGGAAAGCCAGAAAGTTTTATTAGATTTTTATGTAAAAGAAAATTAGCATTTTGTATATTTGAACTTACATTAGAATAACAAAAAGCAGGTGAACAAAAAATGACCAAAGAATGATAAAAATAAGCAGAACAAGATGTAGGGAAAGCCTCACACTGTTCTCACACACACAGTTTTATATTCTAAGCATGCAAACAAAATAAATGTTTATGTGCATATGTATGCTTTGTATATATTCACATACCAAGCCATTCTGAAAAGCTATGCTCCCAAAAGTTAGGAAATGCTAGAATTAGATGTGCTTGCACACCCTTAATTTGGCCTTTTTGATTGTATACACACAGCCCTGTGCTATTCCCCCCCCTGCCTCCCCCCCAGCATGCACACCCCGTACAAAATGGTGCAGTGTAGGCAGAAAATTGGCTGGGAGAATGATGTAATCTCTGCGAGAGCTGCTTTGCAGAAGCCTGTTTCTTTTCTGCCCACAGCCCAGTTTGGTGTTTTGGATGTACCCAAGGAAGTTCTCGTAGCTTGTTTCCCAGCAGGTGGGTGCTGCCAGTCCCAGCCTGTGCGGGAACGTGTCTAAGGGTGCATTTAAAGCGCCCTTGTTAGTAGAGGGGGGGGCTGGGGGGGAGCTGTATCCAAGGTTGCATCCTCGGCATTTAAAAATGTTTCGGTTCAGCTTGTGCTGCCATTTACTGCGTTATGTGATGCATGTGGATTTTCCAAACAAAAGATGTTTATGAGGAGAGTATATTTTAAGATCCTTTTCATGACTGTACAGACCCCTCTCTGAGCAGATGGCCTGACAGTTGCAAGAAAACTATTCACAAGCCAAAAGTAGCATTTAAAATTCTTTTTAGAAAGACAGTTTGTTCTGGTTATGCATGTACGTTTTAAGCAGGTACTAATTCTGGTCGCAGCAGCACCTTCCCAGGCTGTGACAGCACGAAGTGAAGCTGCAGCCTCCAGCAGCACGGCACAGGATGCCACGTGGCATCTGAGCCCACATCCCCTTGATCCCGGGCTACTTCCAGCACTTCTTGGTGCCAAGGGGCCCGGTAAAATTCAGATTCCACTCACTTCTAACTTGGACTAATGCTGGAGGTACCAGAGTTTCTCTTTTATACTCCAAATCAGCTGCACCCACAATGAAGATGTTTGCTTAGTGTTTACAGGTACATAGAAACAAGCAGAACTAACAGAGAACTTTACAAGGACATGAATATATTTAATTCCACTTCCATTCACAGCCTTGACTGTTACCTAGCAGTAGTTGAAGTTCATGGGGGAAAATAACCAGCGGAGAACAAAATAACTGAACCTGAGCCACTTGACCATTACTAAGTTTATGTATTCTGGGAGAAATCTGTTGGCAATGACTTCATACAGCTGCATTTACTGACCCTTTTAATTGCCTTCTACAGAACCCTCCTGCTTGAAGGAAGCAAGCTCTCCCATATCATGCACTCGATAAATAAGTAATGCCGTCCCTCTGGAGAGAAAAATTCCATCTCTAACCAATCTAAGCATAAGGACAGGGACTAAAGTAAATGTCCTTACGATTTGGGGGGATTGTTTGGTTTTGCTTTCCCTTCACCAAGGTAACTGATGTTTATTGTTTGTAGCATCTAATACATTAGAAACATTTCGGAAAAATTTGCCTAATATCCTGCAGCAATGAGTTGTAGGGTTGATTATACACACTGCACAAATGTTTCCAGAATTTTTCCTTCACCTTTCCGTGCATATTTGTTCTTGAGAGAAAACAGAATAAATAGCCCCTTCTCCCTGCTTCTGTTACATCATCTTTTACTCCTGTGTTTTGCAAACTAAACAATGCTAGTCTTTTTAATCACCTTTTAGATGGAAGCCTCTTTCCTCACGTGTTTAATCATTTTTGCTGCACTTTTTTTATTGCAGAAGTACATACATATGAGCATACACACCCCTGGAGCAATCAGAAAGTCTGCTAAGATCAGGTTTTAAGGCTTAGCAGAGGTTTGCTCTTTGCTCCCAAAACAATCCCTGCTCATCTCATTCTAAATTCACTTTAAGATCCCTCAGTGCAGGTGCTGAGATGGGTGTGCAGATGTGCAAGTTTAAAAGTGAGGGACGGGACCACAAGGGCAGGAAGGTTTCATCTGGCATTCAGCAGCGTGGCCACCAGGCCAGCCCTGTCTTGCCACAGAAATGAAGCCAGCAACTGGTTCGGGGTAAAAAATTGCTTCTTCTCTGTGAGGATGAGCTTTCTGAAGCCTCTGACTTTCAGACATGACAATTTGTAGATGATGCTCTGTTTCATCTTCCAGGGGCTCACCTTTAATCCAGCATGCCTTTGTCCTTCACTGGCACTTTGCAGCACAGCAATCTCTCTTTGAACAGGGATAGCAAGTTCAGATCTGGTCCCTCTCTGCTCGGCCCAAAAGGGAATGGGAAGGAGAAACGAGAAGCTAGAGAAAGGCCTCAGAGACAAATGTGCTCTCCAGGTGGGACCAGCCTCCTCATGGAGGTGCAGGCAAGGCAGTTGTTGTTTCTCTTTTGGCTGTCTTTTTTTTTTTCTGTCCTACAGAAGATTTTCACTCACTGCTTTCTGGATCCAGAATTCTGTGTATATTATAAAGGCCAAAACTTCTGGGGAAAACCAGCACACACTCCATCAAGGGTAATAGTCTAAGCATACTTAGATTAGCTGGAGACCAGGCCCAAAAATGTTTTCTGTAGGATTCCCCCAGTCTAATTTTAGCTTCTGAAGCCTATCTAGTCTGAGCTTATTCTTAATCTTCTCCTGCAGTCAACAGGAAGAGGGGTTGATTCATCCCAGCATAAAATAGATGTCTGAGACAGAAGGGATGGATTCCTGTCCTAAAAATACCTTCCCTTTCTTTGGCACAAAATTGTTTAGGTGATAGAATCACAGCATCATAGAATTGTTATGGATGGAAGAGACCTTTAAGATCATCAAGTCCAATTGTTAACCTGGCACTGCCAAGGTTAACACCACCGCTAAACCATGTCACTTCACACTACATCTGCACAATTTTAAATACCTTCATGGATCATGACTTCCCTGGGCAGCCTGTTCCAATTCTTGACTACCTTTTTGGATAATTTTTTTTCCTATTATCCCTTGTCCCATTGCCTGTTCCTTGGGAGAAGACACACACACACACACACACACCCACCCACCCACCCCCCAGTTCACCCTCCTTTCAGGGAGCTGTAGAGAGCGAGAAGGTCTCCCCTCAGCCTCCTTTTCTCCAGGCTGAACACCCCCAGCTCCCTCAGCTGCTCCTCACAAGCTCCTCACCAACTCCGTTGCCTTTCTCTGGACATACTCCAGCAAGTCAATGAACCTGATGAGCCAGGTGCTTCCCTTTATAGGCTGTGAAGTTGCATAACTAAAGAGATCCAGAAGCACTTGCTCACAGGTCCTACTGCTTGGGCCAGTTAAGTTGCTGTTCTGGCTCTTGGTACAAGCACCAGAGAGCTCTGGGATACAGGAGGCTCTTACAGCAGTGGCTGGAAAGAGTGATTATGGCCAATGCTGTTTCAAACCTATTGCCAACTGCACTACACCAGTCAGCAGTTAGATTTAGATTTACAATGGTTACTAAAATAAACTTTGCAATATTCAACTTAATCTTTGAGGGAGAAGAGAGTAGTTTTTTCCCCTCATTCCTAAATCTCTTTTAAAAAAAACAAACTTAAGGCACTGAACTTAAAATCAAATCAACTCTATCTTGTCCTTGGAAGGCTCTTTGTTAATCCTGTTTGTATTTTTTAAATGCTATGCAAACATTTTCATTGTGGATTAATGTGCTGTTTCAAAGCAGTTGAGATTTTAAGATTGTCGTTAATTTAGAGAAAGAGACTTCTGTTACTATTCCACTTCTTTTGGAAACTAATTTCATTCAGTGCCCTTTTTGAGGCTTTGCACTAGAGTGCTAAACGAATACTATCAAAGACCATATTAAAGAGGATTGTATATAGTTGACCAGGGTTCATACCAGAGACTAGTTTTAGATAGTGTCTTACATTGAAAATATGATTCTTCAATTATACCTCCTATTGCAAAAATGAAATTACCTTGAATGCTTAGTCTAGTAGGCTTATTTCTTAGGATACAATAGTAAATGGTCAAATTCTCCCTCACAGTAAAACATATCTGATTAAAAAATGAAGGGGGAGAGAGAGAAAAATGTGAAAAGCAGAGTCAGTTGTAAGAGCCCTGAGATCAGTAAAAGGACAGTTTATGCAGACTCTTCATTTGAGTAGCCCCAGTAATTCCAGAACTCTCTGAACGCTTCAAGAAGGAGTGTCTAAAGTGCCTGATGTTCCGCCAGCTGATTCAGGACACTGCAAAGAGGGGTCAGAGGGCCAGAGCAAATATGCAGAAGCTCTTCAACAGATTCACACGGTTCACAGATAGTAATCAAAGTGATTTGCAAATACATCTTCTCAGAAAAACTTCACATCTTTGAGATCACAATCATAAAAAATAATTGATACAATTAGGGGACTGAAGCTACGTTTGGTGTGACTGCAGCAATTCACATTTATTACATTTCTAAGTGTTTTCTTGTCTGCTTTCCCAACCCATAATGTACATCTGATTTATTTGGAGAATAATACTGATTTGCAGCCCTTCCCTTTTTGTCCTATGATCTGTGAAGATGTTTCAGGTGTGACTTCACCATGCAGAGGTGTCTGGGGACACAGGATAGGGCTCTGGCTGGCGATGCTGGCACCCTGGTCTTGGCGCTTATTGAATTGAGTGCCTACTGCTGCTGAATACACACACAATCTCAAGGCTACCTACTGTGGTGTTTCTACACAGTCTATTTTTCTAATTCCAGGATTACAGTGCTTAAAGGCACATAAGGATGATGAACAAGAGGAAAGGATCTTATGTCCTTACATCTACAGGGAGTTTTGTGCCTCTGTCCTGTTGGCATTAGTCATGTAAGCCTTTCATTCTTGTACCTTGGGAAGACTGATTTGCTCAGCCTTTGGTGTTTTCATCTGTTTTTGATGTGCTAGCTGAACTAACTCAATGATTGCTTATGTGTATGAGAATTAATTATGAATTTTGACTATATAAAGGAATCTTGTGGGCTCATGCTTCATTAGTATTCTGATCAGTTAGCCACTGCAACGCTAACTGACTTAATTTGCACTGCAGATACTCTAGTGAGAAGGCAGTGGACATTTGTGTGGAAGATGGGATGCAGAGTTTCACCAACTCCTTGCATTAAATTCTTAGCATCCTCCTCTTACCTGTGGAGCATATGAAGAAGAGACAGAGCACAAGACTAGACATTGTCTTCCCTCCTGAAAACTTGTTTTAGACAGAGAATCTTTTGGTTTACTTTACCAGAGAAAATAAGCTACTCGACCTGCAGTGGACTAGCTTGCTGGGCAGGGACATGCACCTTCAGACTCTAGTGCTCTCACTTTCTTCACTCATAGTAAAATGTTCCAAGAGCTATTGTTGAAAAGCATAATGCAAGACTGAAGTGGTTATTATTTTTTTCTTTTCTTTTAACTACTCTCTTATTTATCTTATTTGTAAAATAGTTTAAATGATTTTTTTGCAATGTACAAAGCATTTTTAGACCCTGACCCACGACCTGCTGGAATCTTCTTGTTTGCTAGAAAGGAATCATTTTTGTTTTCAAAAAAAAGCCCTGAAGAGGACAAAAAAACATTTCTATATTGTATGTGTTGGTAAAAAGGATTAGACAGGCTGTAATCTTGGTCAGTCTGACTTCTTCAATTATGGAAAATTACAAAGATTGATGTTAGTTGCAATTTATCTTATTGCACAACCTTGTACAGGATGAATCTTCTCTTTTGAAATACATATTTCACCAAAACGAGCATATATATGAAGTGATTTCTTTTTCTTTCTCTTCCCCATCAGATTGATAATAGGCTGTGTAGGAAAAGTGCTGAAAACCACAAAAAGTTGGAGCAATTCGAATTGTCATGGCAATATCCTAGATTTTTCAGGAAGTTCGGTTCTGTTTAGCTAGTCACTTTAATTTTCCTTCACTAACTTGTCTCCTTTCTCTGCCATAATGATAATTCTTTACATAACTGTCAGCCTTTTGCATTGTGACAGCTTAAATTAATGTTTTGATATTTCTCTCTTTGTAAGAATACAACAAAGAAGACAACTGCCAAGGATAGGACAGAAACTGTATGAATGTAAAACAGACATTGTGCACCAATAAAGCCAGGAGGAGTAATTTTCATTTTATTGCCTTGTTAATAAGCTTTTGCAACAACAAATCTTGAAGGCTTTGGGTTGTATAGGCTAGTGTGTCCTTTCTGCTTCATCTGGATTGCGGTGAACTTCTTACTGGGGACCTTGGAGGCTTCTGGGAATACTTCAGCCCATTTAGGTCAGGATTTAATACCTAAAGTAGTCCAATTCAGCCTCTAGTACTACACCAACTGTACGTGTAAGCTATGGTGGATTAGCTTGTTTTACAATCAAAATCATAATAGACAGCTGAAACATCTTGTTTTTACATAATACCTCTCCAAAAGTTAAGAGGATCAATAGTAAGAATTCCAGAAGGAAGATGCAGGAGGAGTTGGAAGGATATGATTTCGCACTTGCAAAAGCAGTGGTGGAAAGGAATTCTCTTAAGATTTTGCTGAGTTTTACACAAGCCCTTATCTAAGGTTCAAGGCCTTTAGCAGCATCATTCCCGTTCTTAATGTATGCTTCGAAAATCCCAACCACATCTGGCATTGCCTTAAATGAAGCTTGACTTCAATCAGGATGGTGTTTTTCAATGTGCTTTAAAAAGCCCTTTTAAAAAGATCTGAGATATTCAGATGCAGTTTAATGTTTCAGTATAGCCGAGGATTTCATTACTACTTTCTCTCATTTTTATCATTTTCCGTCTGTTTTTCCTCTCACACATTCCTTCAGGACCTGACCTCACCTGAGAGATGAGAAATTCAAATGAAAGTAGAACAAAGAAAAATCAATTTATCCATTCTTTGTGGCAGAAGCCACCAGATGATGCTGTTACCCTTACAGCTCCTTAGCATGTGAGCAAGATTTCAGTTTTTGAAGGAATGCTGCATTGTTATTAGTTTAGTTTTACAGTAATCCTCTGAGAGAAGCTAGCAACGGAGTGTGTTTTCTGCTTTATTCTCTGTATTAGGATGCAGTTCTTGGGACAAATTCCTTTCCTCAGAGTTAAATTTCAGTGCCCAGCTGGAAAGTAGCACTGGAAGTGGTAAGAAGTTTTGTGATGACTGCAGATACCACCGGTACAGAGGAGGGAAGCATAAGGAAAACGTGTTTCACTGAGAAGAAGGTCCACGTTACCTTCTCTTCCATCAACAGGTCAGTACCAAAACCCCAAATTCTGTCCTATATGGAAAGGAGTGAAGACACTGAAGAAGCAAAGGACACTTGCTGCCGTGGATGTGTTGGGCTATATAAAGAAAGTCGTAGGACGAGCACCATTTGGGTCACAAACCATCCTTTTGACCTGCACCTCTCCCTCTTTAACAGGGAGCTGGTCCCAGAGAGCTTCAAAGAATAGATCAAAAGTGTGAGAAATACTATTTATCTTAATGGACCACAAGTGCTGAGAGCTAGGGATGAAAAATTTAACATCGGATTTGTCAAATATTTCACTGCTGATGGGATCATTTTAGCAGGAATGACCAATGACAGTGCTTATCCATCAAATTGAAGGTTTAATATAAAAAATAAATAACACGGGAGATAGGAATTTTAGTGGATGATTCATTTATGCATTTTAATTAAAAATCTTGATCGTTTAAATGCAAATGAAGCAAACTCAGAAATGCCAGCCCATTGCTTTGGCATGCTTAAAATCAGAGCAGCAGCAGAGATTTGGTTCAGTCAGGTATAATAATGATGGGATCCTGAGTGAAACATATGAGAAAGTTTTACTGTATGTGCAGAAGATATTGCCATCGGCTGTTCCTTACTTTTTCAACAGAGAAACAACCCCCACAGCAGTCATCTGAAGAAAATGAGGGTTCATGCCTCAGCCAAGCTGTTACTGGGCAGTCATCTCTTAAACTAGAAGGTTTTACTGAAGGGCACATGTCAACGTTCAAACATCTCCAGATCTGAACAAGACAAGATGAAACTATTTCATTTCTGCTCAGAGAAGTGGCGTGCATACACCTGAGATTATCTCTGCCCTGCAATTTCTAAGCTTGACTGCCATTTTATGTAAAATGTGTTGTTCTGTTTACTTCTTATAGATCTTACTGAAAAAAAAGAATAAGCAAGCACGTACAGCAATCAAGCAAGCGCGTTACAGAGCTAATACATCCAGGCTTTGCTAAGCCAATTAAGCAATGAAATCAAGGTCACTAGCTGAGATGGACTCAATAGATCAATGAGATTGAATGGCCAAAATTAATACACTAGGAAATTAAATCAAAAGGATAAAGTCAGGACTGAATTTGTTTTGTTGGCCTTGGGCTGGGGATATTTAAGGGGAAGCTGTTTTCTTCTCAGTCTGAAGTGTCAGCCAGTATTCGGTTCAAAATGCGTGCGTCTGGCCCGAAAAAGGCACAAGTACTCAAAGAGTGTTTGTGTCCATCAGATGCAGGGGCTGCATCTGGTCCTTCCCTAAAGCAAAGGGTGATCCTGACCTGTTTCATTAAGGAGGAGGTATACAAGCAGCATAGGGCTGTCAGCAGCTCTGCTTCATTATTTGGTTCCTTAAATCTCAGTGTTGTAACAAGTTATTAGCTTGCTGTTCTGATTTTCCTTTTCTAACACAGAGAAAAATCTTCCCATAGAAGTGACACAGATGACAGCCAAATCAAGCAGTAACAGCTCTGGGGGAAAAATAATAAATCCAGAAGTATCTTCCTAATTATACACAAGATTTGTGGAGTTTGGTGTTTACTTTTAGGGACCTGTATGTAGTGCTGTTTCTCCATTATAGAGTGCAAATATGCAAGTGTGTGTTTGAGATAAGGCAGTGCCGTCCTGGTATAATGAAAAGGAAATGAAAAGAAAGAGTTGAAAATGCTTTATGTTTTGGGATCCTTCACTGGTGGTGTTGACAGCAGCTGTAGTTTCAGGTTGAGCACAACTTGCAATTTGTGTTGAACATCTCAGTGCCATTAGCACAGCCAGCAGCAGGGTTTTTGCCTCTTTTCCTGTAAATTCTACAGTTGCAAGAGGGAACAGCTTTGTGTCCAGAAGCTGTCCGTGCTGGCTTGGAATGAATGCGCTTCTTCCCACCAACATCCTCACCCCTCTAAGAGACCTATTCAAGGACCAGACCATGCTGTAGATGATGTTGCCTAGTGAAAGAGTCTTGGACCATGTGGTCACTCCTTGTCCTGCAACACTGCTGGTCTAATTGCAGGCTGCTTATCAAAAAAAGATATGGCTGTGAAAACTTATGTTTAAGTTCTGGCTTAATCAAAAATATCAAGTGGACAGCACAGTACGATACTTCAAAAATACTTTCTTCATGAATTCTTTCATGGCAGTTACTTCCTCACCCTGCCTTGGGCGGTTATTGCAGGTAAATTCATATCCTGCCCCAAAGAAAAATGCCCCTTTTATTTTTCCATCAGGCAAATTTTGCTCATAATTAAGAGTTTTTCTATGTCCAATTCAAAGTGTTTGCAAGGAACCTTTGTTCTAAATGAGCAGATTTTCTCTTGAACATAGGCTGGACTGAGTTCGGGGAGCTGGGCTGCAAGGCCTGGGTCTGCCTTCCCACATGGAGCCTCTCCTCTCCTCGCTGGATGCTTCAGCAGCAGGAGACAATTAGCCACTTGCCAGGTCATACCAGCCATCTGCCCCCGAAAGTGGGGCACTGCCCTAGTCGTGATGGAAAGGTGCATCCAAGAGATGGGATTTTGACTGGAGGTTGTAAAGGGAAAGGAAAGGGAATTCTCTTGCTCATTGGCTTGCGTGTCCCCATGGACTCGTAAAGCCCGAAGCCTGGTTGCCACCCTCTGCCTTATACAGCTCAGCACAGAGTTTGCCAGTGGCCACTGAGGCAACTTGTATTACCCAGCATGAGGAGCGGGCTGTGGAGCCAGGCCTTCTGTTTGGGCAAAACCCAACGACGCTGCTGAATTAAAGACGTAATTGAAGTTTTGGCAAAATTGCAACACAGCTGCCCAAGGTCATCTCCAGTGAAAGTAGCCGAGGAGGTTTACACAGAAGATGTTAATTGGATTTTCGTTTTCTCTTTAGAAGGGTTCAGAGCTATCGGATCTCACCACAGTACAAGCTGCATGAATATGTCCAATGATATTGTGAGCTGATTATTGTTCAGTCTTAACGGCTTTGCATCTCCGTAACAACGGTATTAGCATTAATATTGTGCCCAGAGCTCTGAATATGGATACTAATGGAACTCAATCAGCTCTTAAAGGACAAAAGATCCTTTGTACATGGCACCCTGTGACAGTCAGAGGATTGGATTAGCAACTTGTCAATCCTCCGGTTTGCAGCTTTTTTGATGCGCCCTTGAATACTTGGATAGTATGTAGAATTACATTATCAGAAAAATTAATACCAAACATTAAGCGAAAGCTATGTGCTATTCCCTCCTGACCTGATTATTCTAGATTATTTAACTAAGTAGCCGGCATGCCCCCTAATTTAAGCACTGAATTTCTACGACACAAAACGCTATCTTTTCTCATAAAAGAAGCCCACGAAAGAGCAAGCTCATTTGCCAATTATACTTCTTCCATGAAATCTCTTCTATCCCCTTCAGGATAGGTTTGGGTAAAAATATAATTGCAGTGGATAAGGAAGCTTAAGAAAAGATGTAAATGAAAAACATTATGTGTTGGCATCTGATTGATCCGTTTGAAAGGAAGAGAAGGAGAATTTGAGGAGAAGGTAAGGAGCTCATGGTTTGTTTCGAAGGAACCCAGCATTTTTAACCTGTACAGGGTGCTGAGCTATAATTAAGACCGGCAAGTCAGTGAAAAATCTATTTAAACTCCTGACAGCTTCTCTAGATTAGCATTTTTGACATCTACATTCACTCTGGCAAATCACTAATGTGATTTTTTCCGAAATTATATTTTTATTAGCTTTCTGCATATAATAACAAAGTGAAAATGATGTTACAGCCTGGACAGGTCTTTAGCTCAAAAGCTCAGTACTTACAATGTGCTTAATTAGCTGCCTGATTATTGTTTTATTCTGAAAGAAGTTTTGTAAATGTGTTTTCATCTATAAAGCATCTTTAAATTGAAAGCAACTGTTTGATTCTGTTAGTTGGTGAAAACTATAGCAAACCCTGGATAACAAAGCACTGTGATTAATTGATGTCAAGATACTCATCTCTGGTTTTTTTTTTTTGTTTCTTTTTTTTGTGAGATGGATGAAGTACTGAATAACAAAACAAATACTTGGGTGAACTTTGAGTTATATAAGTCTTTCCCATTAATAATTATTCTGCAAGGGAAGCATGTGGCTGAAGCTTGATAACTTAAGTATAGGTATAATATTTTAAAACACATCAACAATATTCCTCGAACTGTGAAGAACTTGCAATAACATTTAAGTCAGACGCACTGTGAATGTGTTGATTTTAATTTGATAGCAAAGAAATACCATCATTAATTAGAATGCTTTCAGATTAGTGTTTGTCTTGCATAATTCAACATTTGCCAAAGTTCAGGAAAGATATGCACTAAGTAGAAATTATTGCTTTGATAATGCTGCTACATTTCCTCTCCTTATTTTTAATATGGCTTTTTAATTTGGGTAATGAGTATATATCACTAATCATTTTGAAAGCCTATTACCAACACTAACCAATCCGTCAACTTGAGTTAATAATTTACTTTATTATAAAAATTGGAACTGGACACAGCTGTGGAGTACTGAAGGAAAGGAAAAAAAAAATGCCTCCTTAGCAGATAACCTATTTTCCTCCGTGCACAAAATGCTCCTTGTTCTGTTGGGACTTGTTTCCCCACTGCTGGAACTCCATTGGTAGCCATTAAGCTCCTGCTCGAGACACATTCCACTGCAGGGCATTTGGAAATTAAACGCTCAAAGAATTAGAAGAAGATGGTCTTCTCCCATACTTAATTTTCCTGTGTATTATTAGTAGCTGCCTCTGCACTGCTAATGCCCTTCTCCCACTGTGTAGGCATGAGCTGGCAAGGTCATTTATTTTTGAACGTGTTTACTGGAAAAATGCGGTTGCATCTGAATGATTGTTTTGGGAAAAATAAAAATCTTTGGATGAGTCATAAGTGAAGAAAAAAAGGTCATTTGAGAAGATTTCAGTAAGAGAAGAAATTGATAAAGAATATGGAAACGCATTCTAATTAGAATGAAAAGTTTGAAGACTGCACCCTGTAGTGAAATTAGTGTCTGCAGCAGACAATGCTCCTCATTAACATATCAGGACCTCACTTTTATTACACTTAAACCCAGATTCTTCACTGTGTCCTACCACTTAAAAATATGCATCAGTGACCACAACACTTGTGCCTGTGGTTATTCTTAACCTTCTGCATTCATCAGCAGACAGAAACTTCATGAGAAGCACCAGTCAGATGAGGGATGCTACGGAGATGTGGAGTGTATTATGCTGAAATTGAATCTTCCTTTGAATGGTGGAAGAATAATAAGGACCCTGCCTACTGAATCATGTTAAACTGCAGCATTTATTTATTTTTAGTACAGTTTTATCTGGTGACAATGCAGTCATTATAGCCTTTTGTTGTTAAGGTGTGTGTATATTTCTGTTTGAAAACCTTAGCAAAGGAAAGGCACGAACACCAAAGCTTTTAAAATCAACCCCCTTCAAACAATCACAACTCCACTTCCTCCAAGTTTTGATATTTTGATATTACTACGGGTTGTTATATGGGAAGGAGAGAAAGCAAAGTGAAAAACCAAAATGAGCAAATATTCAGAGAAATTGAAATGAGAAGTCTTTTCTTTAGTAAGATCTTGCTTTGACATTGATCCTTGTCTGCAGCTGAGGGATCATTGGCCATTGCAGGAATTGTTGTCCCTTTCTTCCCCACAGCTTCTGCACCCTGTGCTCACCTTCTGCCATTCTCCAGACCCTGGAGAGGAGTCAGCCTCAGCGAAACCAGTGACATGCCTAGAAATGGAGAGCTGCTCACAGAAATGCCAACAGCCCAGGTGAGTGCAAAGCTAACCATAGACCAAACCCGATGTGTTCCCAGTTGATAAAATACCTTTTCGGTTTTGCCGGGGGACTGTTCCACCAAAAATCAACTCTTTGTGCGCAGAGAGTCTAACAGATTTCCAGTTTCTGATGGAAAAGAATTTCCCCGAAATATGGTGAGTGGTATTTTCTGGCTGCATACAGCCAGCATGCTTAGAAGGCAGAAGCTGCATCTCCAACAGCTGAACCAGCCCCATCTGTCCCAGTGGCTGCCCGTGCCCCACTGCTCACCCTGCATTGGCCTTCGTTAGCCACCCTGGGGCACCCAGCTCTGAGCCCAGAGCTGCTCTGCCTGTGTTTCCCCCTCCCTGCAGCCATGGTGCTGGGTACCAGGCTCATCCCTGTCCTCAGCTACTGATGCTCCATGGCCAAAGCCCTGGAGGTGTCTTTTCTCTGCTCCTTTCCCTCCTGAGACCAAGTGACATTGCCTGAAAAATGCTGCCAGGGGCTGCTTTGATGGCAGGGCTGCGCTGGAGGTGGCCACCGCTGGCCTGGCAGGGCTGGTGCAGGGTTTCAGCTGGGCTAGTGCTGGCAGGAGGCTCGATTTCCCCGAAACACCTGCGTTTCAGCCCACCTGCAGCTTGCAGCGAGCACAACACGTCTCTAGCAGAGATAAAACCTGACTAGCATATCAAGAGAAGGCTACTTTTATTTACTCCTGTAGTCTTGTGAAAGAAAAGGAGGGGGGAGGAGGGTGTAGATAAAGGTAATAAACAACTCCAAGCTCTGGTAGCATTTGAAATGATTCTGCTGTTTGTGGTTTCTTTTGGCTACAAGTAAATCTGTGTCTGTTAAATAGCCGACAGGGCCTTCCCACTGATAGGAGCGAATGCCAGCGTGGAGCTGAAGCCACAGGCAGGAGGATGACAAACAGGAGGCACACCAGGTACAAGGCAGGCATCCCTCTTAAATTCATTTGACTCTTCTGCTGTTTTATGGGCCTTGTTCTCCCCGCTCGCACACTTGTATTCCACTGGTGTAGGTACAGTGACTTCAGGGAAGTCCTCCTGTGTGAGAGCACTTCAGACCCTCCAGACACAGAATAGAAAGGCTTTTCATGCCATGGCAGAGCCTGACTTCATCCCCCCCTCATGCCCTCCCCTCCCAGCATCACACCTCTCAGGTTTATTCTCCACTCTCCATCTCTCTGGATGTGCATAACTGTTAAGCCATTGGTGTAAATGGTTGGGTTTGTGTTTGTTGGTTGTGGTTTTTTATTTTTTATTTTTTTTTAATGCCTAATTCTTTTTGTTACCTGCTTTGTGGAGGGAGCTGCAAGGAGCTCACTTTGCTTTGGGATTCCTGCCACCAGTGAAGGTGGGCAGGGGTCGGAGAAGCGCCTGCGCTGTGGAGACAGAGCCAGGGGAGGGGGGGATGCTGGAGAGCTGCAGCTAATTACAGTCAAAAATCATAACTTTAGACAACTCTAATGTTTGCAGCTGGAAAGACTTAAAAGCTATTTGCCTCTAATCTCCCTCCGACAATCAATGAATTGAACAGTAAATGTTATTAGACTAATTTACTGTTCATCAAGAGTAAGAAATGAATAGAATAATTTACTATTCATACATCCAACTGTGTGACATGTGTACAGATCAGTTTGAAAGAAAAAGCAACATTAGGATTCCAATTCTCTTCCTATACCTTTTTTTTTTTTATTCCAGTTTATCTCCATTTTCATCCGTAAAGCTGCTCTGGCTTTGTCCCAGTGGCAGAATGACCACATCTGGTTGGGTACACATCTGCTTCAGGACACAGAGGAATTTGCTACCTACCCATCAGTATTTTCCACTGGGGGAAGCAGGCACAGACTGCACAGCTGTAGAGTCAGCTCCTGCTAATTCTCACTATTCCTTGTGGGAGGCATTTAACTCTGCTTTTTGGGTAGTTCCCGAGAGGATGCTGCAGTTGCGTTACATCTTGAGCACCTCATCTTTCTGCTGTGGCTACACTGGTTATTTGGGAGATTGGAGCATACAAGCAATAAATTTTATTAATTGTCCTTTCTATGCCAAAACCAGGATAGCGTTAGGCATTCAGAAATGCTGAAAAAGCTGCATTTCTTATAGTATCTGGCAATGTTTATGTGTGGAAAATACAACAGGCCCACAACCTCTTTGGTTAAATAATCTCTGAATATTTTTGATATTAAAGAGACAAAATGATACCATACTGACTATTTCTGGATGCTGCAGACCTGAACACAAGAATCATAGGATCATAGAATGTGTTGGGTTGGAAGGGACCTTTAAAGGTCACCTAGTCCAACCTCCTGCAGTAAACAGGGACATCTTTAACTAGATCAGGTTGCTGAGAGCCTCATCAAGCCTGACCTTGAATGTCTCCAGGGATGGGGCCTCCACCACCTCTCTGGGCAACCTGTTCCAGTGTCTCACCACCCTCATTACAAAGAGCTTCTTCCTAGTGTTTAATCTAAACCTACCCTGCTCTAGTTTAAAACCATTGCTCCTTGTCCTATCACTATGTGCCCTTGCAAACAGCCCCTCACCAGTTTTCTTGTAGGTCCCCTTCAGGTACTGCAAGGCCACTATAAGGTCTCCCCAGTACCTTCTCTTCTTCAGGCTGAACACCCCAACTCTCTCAGCCTGTCTTTGTAGGAGAGGTGCTCCAGCCCTCTGATCATCTCCATGGCCCTAGGGAAAGCACTAGGAGAAGCGTGGTTTGAAATGGCTGGAACTGAGGTTCTCAGTGGGGTTCATGTTGCTGATGGTGTGGATGCCCTTCCAACCCTCAGTCATCGTTTCTGGGGTCAGAACTCTGGGATTCCTGGCTATGGTAAGAGGTATGGAAGCCCTGGTGACCTTACCTCCCAACCCAGCACAGGACCCATATCCTCCCTCTTAATTCTCATTGGCTAAATTAATTTTTCTGCAAGTTGCACCAAATAGAAGCTTTTTTTTTTTTTTTAGTTCAGAGGAAATAGCTTCTAAGTGCACACAGACAACTTCTCACTTCAGCTGCATAGTCTTTCCAGCACCTCAAGAGATCCCACAGTTTTTGTTTTGATAAACAAGATGCCACCTACCATCTGCCATCTCCCATTGCCTCCGTCAGGGAGTGCAGGCTGGAGAATTCTTCCAACTGGAAGACTCTCAGTTGTCTCTGCACTTCAACACTATCTTTTCGTGTAATCTTTAAAGGTCTGTCCACAAGCTCCGAAATGCTAGTATTGAAAAGCAAATCTGACAAAACCAAAGATCCAACCTTTCAAGATTTAGGATTGATTTTTCCTTTAAAACTCTAAAAAAATATCAGCAACAATACAAAAAGTACAGTTTTATCTTTTTTTTCCTAATTCTGAGATGCTTGCTTTTTACAGGACCTGACAGGCTCATTTTTGACTTCCTCACGCAGTAGCACCAGTAAGAGAGATCCCACCAGCCAAATGCCACTTCAAGCCTCCCAAGCAACTCATTCCTCAAAATGACTCCCTTCATACACATGTCATGTAAGAAGAGCTGAGCGAGTTTCTCGGGATGAAAGCTTTCCTCCCAAGTTGTCACTGATGAAGAAGAGTCCCAGCACCAGTGATGCTCCGGTGGAATTCTCCCGTTTCTGCAACTAGCAAAAAAAAGGGATGCAATTTACAAAGCCACACCACTTCTGGGACGTGCCCCACACAGTCTGGGTTCACCTTGGGCCACCCATCTTGCAGGATCATCCACCTGGCTGACCCCCCTGTAGCCGAGTTGCAGTCTCTGAGCCAGGTGAGATAATTAGCAGCAGAGTTTTAGCTGGTCATTATGAGCGTGCCATCACTGTTACAGCCTTAACGAGTGTAAATAGCTCATGGAGGGACACGGGGGTTATGATGAGCTTGTGCTGGAGGTGGGAAGGCACCTGGGAGAAGATGCTCGTGCCAGGGTGGGAGCCCAGAGAGACAAGGGCCGGGCACAGCTCCTGCCCTGGAAGGCAGAAGCTTTGGAGTGTGCGGGGCAGAGCTGAGCTGCAGCCAGCTCCCATTTCTCTGCTAGGCAATGTTTGAAAAACAGAATCAACACATCAAATGAGGTGTCATGTAAGTTTTCCATGTCAAGGAAAATAGCCTGAGGCCCTTCTTCCCACATTTGCTGCTACAACAGCCAGACAACCTGGCCCCAAAATTTATTCTGGTCTTTAATCAGGCAAAATCCCTGTGATCGCTGAGGCTGGGCTTCACGGTTTTGGAAAGAGATTATACAGTTTACTAGAAGGAAGGCGCTTGCCCACTGTTCTTGAGGTCTTTGGTCACTGTGAGAGTCACACACATTGTGCACTGCCTGCTGAAAACCTGGAAATGTTCTCATTTGCCCCAGTCATCTCTGCAATAAACATCCAGCGTAGCTGCTTCAGAGCCATTACTCATGCTATGTTTCCTTCTGTATACACAAAAGCAGATGCTATCCAGCACCCAGATGACCCCGAGTGCTGCTTTCATCCTGTGCTGCTCTTGCTTTATTATTTTTTTTCCATGCTCTTTGTGCTGAAGTTTACCTTTCCCCATGACTATGTTGCTCCAAGAACAAAGCTCCGCAGACCAGGCACAGCCGAGCTGCACAGGATACAAGGTCACTCCTACTCTTGGTTTTTTGCTCTCCAGTTTAGGGCACAAATACAATTTTGAAGAGCGAGATTTCCCCTCCATGTGCACATCATGCTTCGCTTTCCACCTCAAGCAGCTGTTTCATGGGTTTCTTTTAACTTGGGATATTGTGAGATGACAACTTTGCCTTTAGGAGAGAAGAGCAGCCTGAATTTGAGTCCAGCTGATGCGAGCTCCAGCCCCGGCCAGCCCCAGTGGAGTAGGAATCTCAGGTTCTCAGGACTCTGAGCCATTCAGGGCTCTAAAATGAACACACTTTCCAAGAGATAAAGGACATAAAGCTAGCTATGAGCCTGGGTTTAAAAAGCAAACAAACCCTAAACAGGCTTTTAGGCCATTGTGCGATTTCTCTGGTAGGCAATATGGTTTCCTTGTAGATATAATAAACCTCAGTAATCAGTATTGCTCTGAGCTGCCACAGCCCACTCTCTCCCGTGGTGCAACCCTGGTCGCTCTCACTGATGTGTGCTATTTCTGAACTAAAGCATAAGGTTTATCATCCCTGCTGTTCTACCCTGCAAGCAGGAGTAAAGAAAGGTCGACTACTGTGTTCAGGCAGCATCAAATTACTGTAAAACAAGTGAGATACTGCAGCGATATATGGTAAATCTCAGCATCTTCAGTTCTCTTTCAGGTTTTTATTTTAAATGGGTCACAAACTGTTGCATTCCTATCAGAGAACACGACCCATCAACTCACACAGCCCTTCCAAATTAATATGCAGCATGGATTTGCAAATGAAAGTGTTTTGTACCCGGACATGCTGTAGAGCACCTGGCATGTTTGGTCTGAGCTACTTAATGAAGAGCTTGGTGTCATAAACCAGCTTCCAGGCTGTCTTGGGGCTTTGTTTGATAAAAGAGAGGATGGGAAGTGTCCACAGCGATGTGGAGGGAGACGCACCTAACTCTGGGCTGGGCACTTGAGAGGAATTGGGTACTTTGTAATTAGTGGGTTTTGTCTCCCAAATCCAAGTGGGAGTTACTCACGACCCTGCTGCTGTAACCCCTCTGTCAGTGAGGACATGAACCTTTATCTTTGTGAGCCAAAAGCAAATCCCTCCATAGATCTGTGTCTCTAGATGACAATGCTCCTCTCATCCATCTCCCTGCCTGCTTTGGAGTCCGCAGATACAGCGCTCAGCATAACACCTATAACTAATCGTGCAGCTCCATCACTTGGGGGCTTGGTCTGTTTTTAATTACTTCTAGTGAAAGGCAGGCAGGGCTGATGGCAGGGAGACGCAGCCCACCGTCTCTCTCTCCTTTTGGAACCCAAAGGCTAACAGGGAGCAGGCATCCTAAAGCAAGGGTGAGGTGGGAGGCATGATGTAGCCAGCCAGTTGGTGTGGGAGTAAATTAAAGAGTAGGAGCGTGGATTTGTAGTGGCAGGTGAGCTGAGGGACCCAAGAGGTGACAGCTAAATGCTCCTCCTGTTAACCTGCGCCCTTTAGGCACCGTGCTGGCACCTTCCCCACGCTGATGTCTACGGTGCTGTCAGATGTTGTTAGTCCTAAGAGTGGCACGTCATCCCCGACCCCTGCAAATCACAGCTTCACCCACTCCTGGGCTAGTGGCCATGCCCTGAGCGTGGCCTTGCAGGAGCAGCAGGCATCCCCTGGCAGGAGCTTGGTGGCAAATTGCAAAAGCTTTCACAATGCTGAGAAAGAAGCTAATTTCTTACTAATTATTTGCCAAACAACATGTAATTAAATAGTGCAGAACTGTCTGCGATGCATCTTTGGGTCTTTAGGCCATTGATTTATTCTTTTCCCCTCCCTGTTCGTGGCACACTCCTACAGCACTTCAAGGCTACTGCACACTGCAGAGCAGCGGAGGAACGGAGTGGTAATTGAACAATTAACAAGTGATGTCATAAAGCATTGTACTTAAAATAAAATGCATAATTAAAATAACTGAACCAAAAAAAAAAAGGAAAGATGCAGCAGCATACAGAAAAAAGCACACACACAAAAACGTTGACAATAGCTACTCATGTAGGAACTGAAATATGTAATTTAAAGGGAAAAAAATAGCACCAGAGTAGTTAAACAAAGAGGTGGCACAAACTAGCAAGCATCCCCGTCATTTGCCAAAAAATATAATAATGTTGCAAAGGAGCTATTCTCTGCAGTTAACGAGTTTGGACCGTGAAACAGTCCTTTGGTGGTTCCCTGTGTCATTATTTGCAACCAAGACGCTGCACTGATGGGCTCAGTGGGATCGCTGGATCCAGCCTTAGATCAGTAAGCAGGAAAGCAGAGTTCCCAGCAGATTTCCTGCCTGGAGAGCTGTTAGGATCCGTACTAGTTCTTTAAAGAGCAGAACTGTGTACAATACTGTACTCAGAATGATCCCGTTAGGAATATAATCTTCTGCTACAAATGAGATGTTTGGGGGAAGAAAAACCACAGGAAAGCCAAAAGAAAATATAACAACAAACTAAGGCTGCTTGACTTAGGTTCACCCTAAAAATGCAATTTTTGAGAAGTTTTGCACCCTGGCTGTATCTCTGCTCTTGGGAAGGCCAGGGAGGGACTTTCCCCAGAGCTCCTCCCCAGGGCCAGGCTCTGGGCTGCTCGGGCTGGTGTCACCCCTGTGTCACCCCAGGGGTTGTCACTGCCGTGGGGCACCCACCCTGGAGCCACTGGGTGCCACTGGGTGCACACACCTGCAGTCATCTTCATTCGCCACATGTAAAGTCCTTTGCTCCAGTTTCTCTGCTTTCTTTCAGCACTTTTTTTTTTTTATTATTTTTTTTAAGCTCAAGACACTAGAAAGGGATTTTAAAGCGTGAGGCAGACGTGCTTTCCAAGAATAATTGCTCTTTGGCTGATGCACAGGAGCTCTGCTCATGCATTTCTGGGAGATGCCTGCAGACTGCTAACTGCTCTGGAAGCCTTTCAGCCTTTGCTGCCTGCAAATGGCATTATTATTCACTAATAGCCTCGGCTCACCATGTTGTCTTTTGGTTAGTTAGCAGCTATTCTGCAAGTCAGAGACAGGCAAAGAGGAACATATGTTTAAGCAGTAGCCAACTTCTGACCTGTAAAAAAAAAAAAAAAACCTGGAGGGTTTTCTCAGAGCAATCCCCGCCATTAGCTGAGAAGTGATTAGGAGGGAACATGTCAGCGCTGGGAGGGGGGCGTCCATCCCACCTCCCACGAAGCAGCTGCTGTTTCTCAGGCGGGTTTCTGGAGAGGAGAAGCAGGGGAGGATGTTCGTGCTGTCTCTCTAGCCCTAGGACAGCGGCTGCCGCAGGGTCAAGGAGCAGGTGGAGCAAGGGTTTGGTGCAGGTAAAAGAGAGGAGACATAACGGGGTGCCTGGCACCCAAAATCCCTGGCACAGCATTTCCAGATCTAAACGGCTACCCTTTTCAAAGCACTTAAATGACAAGTATTCCTACATCTCATTAAAAGTCAAGGGGACTTGATGATAAAATCCTTGATGCTTTGTTGTTCTTTTCTAAAGGTTAGGAATTGGGTTTGTTTTGTTTTGTTCCTTTAAGGTTACTTGCTTACCTGCTTGTTTCTTTTTGGATATTGTAGGATTCTGTTATTTACTGCTCAAGCAATCCCAAGAACTGCTCGACTGACATTTCACGGTATTTAGTATTGACCAAACACTACATGATAAATCTTTATAATACTCCAGAGAGACCATCAAGGGAGCAGTTACAAATATATACGTTGCAGGACGTTGTGTTCTGGGTTAAATGAAATATAAAATCGCATCCCCAGCCTGGGTGCTAATGGCTCTATCAGTATTCTATCAGCCCCAGCTGCAGGTATGGTGGTTGCCATCAAGACATCAACGTTTGTCAATGGCTGCAGATGGCAGCTGATGGATCAGTCTTTCCCTCAGCCTGTAGGGAAGGGAAGGGGAGTTGACTGGAGTGATGCCGTGTCTTGCCCTATCCACTGCTCAAACCTCACGGTGAGCACCCCAGACAGATGGACGGACAGACAGAATGGCACAGAGAGTGCCGTGCAGCCATGTGGTGCAGTCACACGCTGCCGTCCTGCGTGCCAGGCTTTCTGCTCCAGCTGACGGAGCGTTCTCAAGCTCTCAGAAAGTTAGTTTTGAGTTTTGGGTAATTTATGGCCAAGCTGATTTCACCATCATTAGCTTTTTGTACGTTCAAACGAGGTTTAATTTTCTTTGGAAGATGCAGACGTGTGTACAGCTAGATAATACCCTGTTTATTTTACTGACTAATTCATCACTTAAAGTGCAGGACTATAGGTTGAGAGACCAAGACTTATGCACGGTCCCATACCCCTAAATCAGGCCAATAATAGTTAAATTCACACTGTTTGCAAGCACTTTATGCAGATGGAAAATGTCACCTTGTCTGAAATACTTTATGGTGCGATGCTGAAGCAAAAAGAAATCCCACAGTGAGAGATTAAAAAGCTTCACTAATGCTTAGCTGGGAGGCACAGGGATCTGCGCCGCCACCTCCCCGTGTGATGGGGAGGTTTTTCAGGAAGCAGCATCTGGCTGGTCCTCTGGCTGCCAACACTGGAGCTCCACGAGTTCCAGAGCCCCAGTACCCACCTGGGTATCCCTCAACCCAATCTTGAGTTGGGGTGGCCACAGGGGATGTGGTAAGGCCCACCGATGAGGAGCTTGTTGGCTGCTGCATCCCCTCAGGCTCTTATTCCACCTTGTGGCTTTAGTTTATCACATGGTTTGTGGGAAAAGGGTCTGGAGAAGGCTCTGAAGCGGCTGGTTATGCTGGGTATGTGTTACCAATTAGTTATCAAGGGTCTTCAAGCCACCTCCGTTCTGTCTCTTCGTACCCAAGACAGAGCCAGGGTGGTGCTACAACCGTGGTGGGAAACAAACTTTTTATAAAACAGCTTAAAAATTACAGGAAGGACATGCTAACTTGGCCTGTGGACCATTGAGGGACAAACCCAGCATGGCTATAGCCCCTCCAGTGAGTGCTGGGTGCCCAGCTCAGGAGAAGCCCACTGTGACCCCAGCTCCATTGGGGGCCAGGGACATTCCGAGCCCAGATTCCCACTGCTGGCCCTGAAGCGAGCGAATACAAAGCCACTGGAGATGAGCGTGTGTGGACCTCTTAAGCTGTACAGTCATGCTCAGTGAAGCAAAATCAACAGTCTCAAAAGCCCAATTCCCAGGCGGGAGAGATATAAATCGTAGATGGAGTTGTCACCCCATCGCCCGACGCGTTTCCCAGGCTTCTACCAGCCACTGAAGTGGCAACAAGGCTGATTTCCACTTGCAGAACTTCTCAGAGCTTCTCTGAAAGGCTTCATCCCTCTCCCTGCCAAAAGGCCAGGGGATCACCCCTCTCCCCGGGCCGCTTCGGCTGTAGGCAGAGCGTTAAATGCTCAGAAAGCGCTTTTACAGTGGGGAAGTGGAGACTCTGCAAACAGCTAATGGGTGTATTTCAATTCCCTATTAATTGCATATTTATTACTCGGCTGCTGCAAGGAAACGTCACGTTACGTTGATTAAAGCTTTGCAAGCTGTACAGTAAATATTTTAAACAAAAAAGGTTTTGATCTCTGTTGC
The DNA here is from genome assembly GCA_004320125.1 of Scolopax mira. Lineage (NCBI taxonomy): Eukaryota > Metazoa > Chordata > Aves > Charadriiformes > Scolopacidae > Scolopax > Scolopax mira. The sequence continues at coordinate 179,977 of BJBW01002343.1, forward strand.
TGTTGGGAAGGGGGGGGGGAAGCTGCCATTAGAGTTGCTATAATTAGCAAGCTCCATTACAGACAGTATTTCCCACAGGCTCTGCAACATGCTTCGTGTGTGTCTGCGTGTGTTCAGACAGAATATTATTTTATGTATACGTTATCTATAAATTATATATATTTTCATATAAATCCTGTGTGTGGGGAGAAAAGCAGCAAGCCTATGCCGCTATCTCGCAGACAGGAAAGATAAAAGACTTAAAAGGCAGAAAAGAAAAGGGGATTTACGTGTGCCGAGTGAAGTTTAGGGGGGTGAGATGACCTGCCTGCTAGTCCTGGCTGCCCAGATAACGTGTCTGATTAATTAAACCCTTGCCTGTACAAGCTTCTGTTGCCGACTGCCAAGTCTCTGCACATATGCTTTCGGTCTCCCTCGCTTGACGGTGTCAGGAATGGACCGTGCGTAGGGAAAGATTTCACTGGGCAAGCTCTTGTACCCAGACGTGGGCCAGAGATGACCAGGCACCATCATCCCCAGCTCCATCTCCTCACCATCTGTGTGGTGTCGTCAACGTATCCCAACAGCAGCGATTCTGGAGGAAAAACAGTCCGTGTTCCTGACACGCTGAATCAGCTTCACCTCTCCTTCAGCCCCCGCTCACCTTCTGCACGAGACAAAACCCCCAGCGAAACTAGAATGGCAATACATGACCAAAAGAAGTTTTTTGCTCCTGTGTTCACTTGGAAGGGGCACCAGTTTGGTCCCAGACCTGCAGCGGGGTCCCCAGCCCCAGCGTTGGACCCTCTGCCCCCCCCCCCCCCCAACCCTGCGCCAGCAGCTCCTTCTTCCCACAGCTCTTCTTGTCTCCGTGTTTGACATGAATTAGAGGAGACATCAGTCATCCCCAGCCAAACAGCTGTGGGTACCTGCCACAGGACAGGACGAGCTAAAATGACACTAATAGAGGAGAGACAGCTCCAACTAATAAGCCCAGTGATTTGTAGCTTGGCAGAGCGGCGGGCAAACCGGAGGGGTGTCACTGGGGGGGCTCAAACAGCCCCAGGCTGGGCCCCGGGGCTGAGAGACCAGCTCTAACACAAAGGAGGGCTGAGCTTTGGTAAACTCCTTAAGGGTCAATGCACCCTGCGGGGCACAAATTCATTACTCTCTGCAAATTCTGATTTCTGTAATCGCCAAACACGAGAGCAATGGCTGGAGGAGGGTTCCCAAATATGCGGTGTGGGGGGCAACTTACCCTGACAGAGGGGCCTGGGGCTGTGGCCAAGCCAACCTTCACCTTATAAATTGAGTTGGCAAAGCCTTGGTAAAGAAATTTATTTCACTGAGTAGCCCTGAGCGCAGTACGGTGCTCTCTGTTCCCGTGGTGGTTTCCCAGAGTTCGTCGCTGCTATAGACAAGCCAATGGGCAATTTTCAGGAGCAAAATTTGTTGTTGTCAAATCTTTGGAGTTTATGAAGCTGCAGTATTTGACTTGGCTCGTTTCCTACAGCGGCTCCCTCTTGGAAGTGTGCGATTGCAAGGGATGCAGGAGTTATTAACAGCAAAACAAGTTTCAATCTCTTATGATTGTACATGAAGGCTCGGAAGTGTGAGCCTTCAAAGTCACAAAACACAGAAAGCAAACCCAGAAATTATTCAGAATTGGGTTTTTGAAACCCATTTCAAAATTCAAGGGACCTCACGTCTGATTTTTGAAACAAAAGTTGTCAATGTAGAAACTAAATGAGCCGTATTTACATCCCACTGATTTCTGTGAATGAAAAGGGGTGGGGGGTAGGGAGGGACACGACTCCATTTGGCAAGTCCCAGTGCAGAGAAAAGAAATTAAATAAACAAAGCAGGAGCCCAGTACTTTCAAAAAGAATCAAACAGCATGGACCATTAATGTTTTAAGAGATAGGAGCTGTATGTGAGCCAGCCATCCCCAAGATATTTATTCCCTATCTTTAAAATAGGGAATTGCATTAGAACAGGTAGAATCTTTCAAAGCAGGGAAAATTTTTAAGGGCACTCACTGTACTTTAAAGAAGACTTCAAAAACCATCTCCAGCATTGAGCTGGGTAAGTTGGAGAGATTTGTAGGTTATAGCAAGGGAGAGTGATGGGAATACATATGGAGCAAGCTGGTTACTGCAGTAAACAAACCTCCCCCAAACTAGCAGTGAGAGCTTCAGCTCAGGAACAAATGACTTCACATCTAGAAATATGTTTTAAAGGGAGACAAGGTGGTGGGTAAACACCAGCCAAGAGCTATAAACTATTGTTATCAAAGGCCAACTAGCCTTGGCCATCGGGTTCGTGAGGAAGAGCGTAGCTAGACACTCCGTTCTTCACAGACTGAGATGTAGCCTTGAGGAAGCTAACCCTTGAAGGCTTTGAAATTAAAAATGATGAAAAAAGAGAAGTTTTCATTACAAAGGAGGACAGCATAACACAGCTATAGAGGAAGAGCTTCAAACAGTGCTGCTTTAAATCTGCAACAAAGCCAGCAACTGCACAGGAAGAAAGCAAATCTGCGCTTCTATTCATCCGGCACCATCAAGGGCAACACGCAGCTCGCCTTTCTGTGCATCCCGGCCCGTTTGTAAGAATGAACTATTTTATCTCAAGGAAAGAGACATTATCATTAATTGACTTGCATAGTGCTTTTCACTAATGGCTGGGTGCTGTAAAACAGAGATACTGTAATCATGCCGAGAGTTGGAAAATTAGCAAAGATTGCTGGGCTTTATTCTTACCCCACCCCCCCCCAATCCCAAAGAAAAATCGTGTAAGAAATGCCACCCCTTGGGCTTTGCCAGCTGGCAGCACCGCGTGGCAAGCAGTGGACAGGCTGGGGCTTTCCAGCATACCAAACCCAGGCCAGCCCCTTGCCGAAGCCTTCCCTCCCTACCCTCTGCAGAGCTCTGCAGGAGATTTCTTTTCCTGGTGCCACTGTGCCTTGTCCCTTCTTCATTCCTCATTTTCGCACACCTCTCCTTCCCCTGATCCCAGCGAGACAGAGGTAACTGTACCTTGTGCATCATTGCAATATTGCCTCACCACCGCCTGAGGATTTCTTATTATTATTCATTTTAAAAGCCATTTGGGTCTTCTTTTTCAGTATTTATTATGAATTTTGATAAAAATTGTTCTACAATATAGAATAATTAGCTAATATACTATATATAATGTATCTACATAATGTACTGCATGCAGCTTTGGAGTCCTCGGCACGAGAAGGACGTGGACCTGTTGGAGAGAGTCATCACAGAATCATAGAAACATAGAATGGTTTGGTTTGGAAGGGACCTTAGAGATCATCTAGTTCCAACCCCCC
>BJBW01002344.1:0-45395 GCA_004320125.1 Scolopax mira
GCCTTGCATGGCCTTGGTGGAACCAGGACCGAGAGCTGCTGCTTGACCTCCCTGGGGACCATCCTGTCCCCAGGGGCCACCCAGCCCCGTAGCCCCTGGCCCAGAACCAGGCAATTTGCTGCCTCAGGATTTGCTGAGCCAGAGGCCACGGTCACCAACCCTTGGCCAAGGGCTTATCTCCTCCCCGGGGAGGGCAGGACACTGCTCCGAGGAAGCTCACAGCATCCTGCTTCCCTTGGGATCCCGGGGAATGTGGTCCCATCCCTGGAACTTGGGGTTCCATCCCCAAGAGGGGGCTCCAGGGGCAGATGTCACCTTTATTCAACTTCATTTAAAACAAGTGAACATACAATATATTTATATTTTATATATTAGGTATTTCCTGCACCGAACGCTTCTATTTAGGGGTAACCCATGGCTTTATCTGGGGGGGGAAGGAGTAGTGTCACCACAAGGGAAGGCAGCACGTCCCCTCCAGCACCCGGGGGTGACAGGGGGGAGGGAGCTGTAGGGGGGGGGGGAATAGATGCTCTGAGCCCTCCCAGCTCGGTGCTAAGGGCTGGAAAAACCCCTTTTTTAAATGCACTTTTAAAGTACAGCCTCAAAATTGAGATACTGGAGCCTCTTCTGGGAAACTTTGGGAATAGGTCCCAGAGGGAGGAGACCCTTTCCAACCCAAGTGGGACAAAACCAGAGAAGAAGCCAAATCTTGTTCCCACTTGCTCCCCTGAGCCCTGGGAGGGGGGAGGGGGAGGGGGGGGCAGCACTTGGGGCCCAAAAGAGGCTCCGGAGTGATCCCCAGGGTGCTATTCATGACCCAGGGAATGTCAAACCCTTCCCCAGACACCACCATGGGCAGACCCCAGTGGGAGCAGGATGATTTTTGCAGGGGGGAGGAGGAGAACAGCCCCCTCCAGTAAGAAAAAGCAGCCAGAGGGTGACCCAGGGCTTTTGAGGGGGCAACATCAGGCAGAAGGACACTGCAGGGACCCCCCCTGTCCTCCTCCCCTCGCTGCAGCCCCAGGGGGAGCACCAGCTCCAGTTTGAGGGGCCGGAGGGAGATTCCCAGGGGCCGGTTCCTTAGGAGGAAGGAGAGGAGACATGCACAGATCCTGCCCCGCTTCCTCAGGGGGGAAAGGGAGGAGAGGAGGAGGAGGAAGAGGAGGAGGAGGAGGAGGGGCTGCAGCAGCACCTTAGTTTTTCAGGATAGTTTCATAGGCTTGATAGACGTACTGGGATACCTCCGGCGCTCGGCATTTCAGGGACAACTGCGGGGACAGAGGAGAGGGGGTGAAAAATCAGGACCTTCTAAACACCCTCCCTGGGGTTCCCCCCCCCCAGCTGAAGAGCAGGGACATGCACGTGCAGAGCAGGCAGCAGGGGGGGGGGGGGAAGCAGAGGAACACACATGCTTTTCATCTCTTGGGGTTTGATTCACCACCTGGAGCTCGAGGGTGAACAGTTCCCCCCAAGGCACCTTCCTCTCCAAGGCCCCTGGGGTTATTTGCTCAAAAATTAAATATTTCTCAACTCAATTAACTCCTCGGCCCACGGGTGAGGGGGAAGAGCTCAGCATGGGGCGGGGGGGAGGGGGGGGGGGAAAAAACAGGGAATCCTCCAGGATAAGGCCCAAGCAAAGCCAGGAAAGTGGGGGGAACACCCTGAGCCTCTGAAATGTTCACCTCCAAGGAAGCTCTGCTCCACTGGGGGAGGGAGAGGCACTGAGAGAGATGGGGGGCTGGTGGGTAAAACACTCGGGGAGGGGGTAGAGCTAACCAGCCAGCAGCCAGAGACAGCCCAAAGGCAGGGTAAAAACCAGTCTGCTAACCTCCAAATCCTGCAACAGCAGGCAGGCCGGCGAGGACAGACAGCAGCAGGTCAGGAGACAGACAGAGAGGTGAGACAAGGCAAAACGGCTCATCCCAACCCAAAGAAAACAGGCAGTGAGGAAAGAGGGGAAGGGGCTGGGGAGGGAGAAGCGGGATAGGGGGATGGCTGGTGGTCGACAGGGGGACAGAGCTCTGCTCCGAGGCTGTTGGCAGCACCACAGGCAGAGCCAGGCGTGCCCCAAAAGAGGGGTTTTATTTTAAAGGAAAAGTGTTGGTGGGCTGGGACTTCTCTGCTGCCTTCATCTGCCACCATGGTGTGTCCCCCCCCCACAGTACATCCCAGCAGGTACTGGCATTGCTGGCCAGCACAGACCATCTCTCGCTCTCCCCGTGCGAGGGGGACATGGGGACTGGCACCAAGAGCAGCCAGGGGGGTGTCCTGTCACCACAGATGTGCTGTGGGACCACCCAGCCTGACCCAAGCTCTGAGCAGAGAGTGAGGAAGGCAGGGTGGGCAGCAGGGTGGGCAGCAGTCTTGGCTCAGAGACAGGCAGGGGAAGGGGCGTACCGTGAAACTGGGATTACTGGGCTGGATCCTGAGCTCTGCCAGCACCCAGATGCCATTGGTGAGCTTCAGGGACTGGTAGAGCATGTCCTGGCCCTCCACGTTCCTCTTGGCAATGGTGAAGATGTTGCTGCCTTGGAGCTTGCTGCTAACGGCATCTGCGTGGAAGGAGAGAGCTGCTGCAGGAGCTGCTAAGGGCAGGGGACCAGGCTGAACATCCCTTTGCATCATCTCCTCCTCCTCCTGATGCAGCACATCCAAATTCTGCCATCCCCACGCAGGGAGGAGAAGGGCTTTATTAGACCAGGCTCCCCAGGGAGGGCAGGCAACAGCCCAGGGCTCCATTCAGCAGCAGAGCTGCTGCCAGAGGGACTGAAAGGACTTGGCTGTCCCCAACCCTGAGTCTGCACGTCCCTCTTGGCACCAGATCTCCCCAAGGAGGAGCAGGAGAGGAGGCAGCAGGAGCCTGGCCCCAGCTCCTGCCAACGGCTGCCTGCGAGCACAGGGCCAGTGGCCTGCCCGTGGGCTGGCCAGGACAGGCTGGGCACTGTCAGGGCTCCAGTTCAGCTTCTCTGCACTAAGACTGGTGCCAGGGTGGGCACAGCAAGTGTCCCCAGAAGCAGGGACATCCCCATCGGTTACAGCATCTTGAAGGCTGCCAAGTTTCTACAACCAGCAAAGCAGCAGCTCCTTCCTGTAGGTATGTGGTGGGCACAGGGAGAAGGAGCCCCCCACCTCCCCACAGCCTGAACTGGGATGGGCTGGTCACCAACAGCCAGCTAAGATCTGATCCTTCTGAAGGGTTTAGACTCACCTGCATTGAGAGAACAGTCTTTGATCTGGAACTGGGCTTCATTCTCGTTGGGAATGTCCTTCCAAGTAGCCAAGAACATCTGCCTCTCTGCAGCGAGGAACAAAACCCATGTGGTGATGAAGCTACAGCCTCAGCCATTCCCCAAAGGGGGTACAACACGGGGGGCCACGCTGCCCTGTCACTGGTGGATGAAAGGAATATCACCCTGCTACATTGCTATCCCCTCCAGAGGGGGGCTGCCCACTTTGGGGGGCAGTTTGGGAACTATACCAGCTCGGGGAAGAGGCTGAGGAGTGCCTGAGAAGGCAAAATAAGCAGCGAAGAGTTCGAGAAGATGGCTCAGCCATCTCAGGTGTGGTGGGAACACGGCTGAGAGATTTGAGAGGCCAGGATGGCACCTACAGACACGTGGCAGGAGTTGACCTCGCAGAAGCTGTGGCCCCCCCATCTCCAACTCACCCATCTTCCCGTCCTCCACGAAGAGGATGTGCAGTGGGTAGAGGGTACTGAAGTAGAAGACATCGATATTGTTTTTCACCGCAACCTAGGACAGAAGGACACGGGGATATCAACACCTCCACTGATCTACAGCAGTTCCCAAAGCCAGCATCCCACCCCCCCCCCCCCCCCCCCTCTTGAGCCTGGTGTCATCCCTCTCCAAAAGGGATATGGAGAGGCCAGCCTGCTCCCAGCCATGCCATTGTCCCCAGTGCCTAGGGGTAACTGGGGAGCTGCCGGGGCTGTACCCCCTTAGCCCTCTCTCTCAGCTCCCTCCTGGGAACTACAGCTCCAGGATGTCCCCCCAGGTTGGGACACCACAAGCAGATGCTCAGTCATGGCTCAGCTCTGCTGCTGTCAGCAAGGATCTGCATCGGAGCCAGACTGAGCTCTGACAGCAGAGAACACCGTGAGCTGAGCATTTCTTCTCTCCCGGTTCCTGTTGTCCCCCCTCTGGCTCCCTCTCGCCCTGGGGCAGGCCCTGCTCCATCCCCAGCTCCCCAAGAAGAGGGGGGGAGACCCCCAGACAGTCCCAACCTGGAGGTTGTTCAAGGGGTCCATCTTCATGACGGAGCCGACGGTGTTCAGTGGAAGGGAGATCTCCACGGACTGGTTGGGGGCGAGAGGCGCGTGGACCTGGAGAGGAGCTGCTGGGGCCAGGCCAAAGCTGGAGGGGTGACATCCAAAGAGGGCAGGGGGTCACACGTTGGGGGAAGCAGATGATGGCAGAAGGCACTGCCCACCTGCTCCAGGCCAACCAGGGGACTCCCTATCTTTTTCCTCCTCAGCCCCTGGAACACCCCAGGTCACCTGGCTGTCCCAACATAGTCCAGGACCCACCCTAGGGCAGTAAGAGCCCCAAAATCTCACCCCTTCCTCCTACACCTGTTTCCTGCACCATTCCTTCAGGGCCACCCCTTGTTACCCTTTGAGAGAAAAAAAAAAAAAAAAAAAAAGGGATGGGTTCACCAGGAGGAAAAATAATGGGGTCAGACACCAGAGGAACAGCCTCTTCAGCCAACTTCTTAGAGGCTTTGGTTTGATGCTCATCATCACCACAGCCATCAGAGAGAGAAGGGTCATCACGGGAGGCTGTTCCCAGCCCTTGCACCCCCTTCCTCCCACTCTTTTCCACCCACAACCGCTCCAGGGCTGAGCTTGGAGATGTTACCCATCATCATCTTCATCAGTCGCTGCCAATGCAGCCCCAGGAGGGACCTCACCTGTTGCGGTTGAACTGGATGGCAAAGTCAGACATGACCTGCAGAGCCTTGTTCGTCAGCACAAGGTCCATGGAGATGGAGCCCACCTGCCGGCTGAACGTGCCGGAGATCTCCAGCCCCTTGGCCTTCATGGCAGGGAGCCAGACCTGGGTTAAAAAAGACCAGAAACCCAATTTTTTGACCCCAGATCGAACCCTTCAGTGCTCTCCAACCTGGCAGAGCCACACGGGATGTTTGTAAACCAGAAGCATTTCATGGATACATCACAAAGTCACCCTCATCCCAGCCAGGGTTGCTGAGTCCTCCAAACCTCATCCCACACACTGGGAACCAGCAGAGCCCCAAAATTAAGGGACATGAACTGCCAGATCCCTCCTCTCCCTTCTGCTTAGGGCTCTGGGCCACCTCGGGGAACAGGGTGCTCTGTCCTGCACCCGGGCAAGGACCATAATGCCCTCTCCATCTGCAGGCCACCACCCTCACCCATCTTGCTACCATGCTATGAAGATGCAAAGCATCTTCCACCTCCCCCCGAGGAGACCCTGCAGTGTGGGGCGGACACAGGAGGGTCTTTGTCCTCCTTTAATGCCACGGCAGCTGGAGCTCAGCTGTCCCACTTACAGTTTTGGGTGCCACGTAGGATCCCGACAGGGTTCCCACCCCACCGGTGAGGTCAAAGAGGTCTCCCAAGCCACTGCCCAGGGGTGCCCCCATGTTTGCTGGCATCGTGGTGCTGGGTGCTGGTGTGAAGCTGCCGCCGCTGCCACCACCCATCTGTGGGGAGACAAGAAAATGGGTTACGGGGGGCATCGCGGGGCCAGAGAGAGGAGGAGGAAGAGGAGGAGGCAGAGGGCACACTCACAGCAGGGCTACCTCCCACATCGCTTCGCAGCTGCAAGAGAAGAAAGGGGCATCAGCAGGGGCAGAGGCCAGCACGCCGAGGGCACGGGGGGCCCCAAAAAACACCCCATCAAGGGCTCTCTAAAAGCATCAGCGTGGGCCAGCGAGGGCCCAGAGCCAGTAGGGATCCAGTGCGGGCTCCAGTGGTCCCAAACGGGGGCCTGGCTGTCCCCAAAGGGAAGCTGAGATGTCACTGGGGCACCCAAAAGAAAGGCTGAGGCTGTGTGGGGGGAGCAGGGGGTGGGCACAGGCGGTGGGGCTACACGCATGGACTAGAGGGCTAAGAAAAGGGCTGATCCATACCCCTTCCGACTCGTCCCCCATCTCCAAGCAGAAGCAGGCAAGGTGGAGAGAAGAGCCAGCCACATGCAGAGAGAAGCCAGGAGAGAGAGAGAAACAAAAAACAGAGAGAAAAGAGAAGGGGAAGAGGGAAAAGTGGTTAGTCCTGCCATGCTGCCCACCCTTCCATCTGGCTGTGGCTGTCCTGGGGCCAGGGGACAGAGGGTGACCGAGGTCTCTCGTCCCCACACCAGTTGCCAGCCCGTTACCAAACCAGCAAAGAGCCAGGGTGGCACCTGGGTGACAAACCAGGAGAGGCAGCAGGCAAAGAGAGAGCGATGCTGCTTCTCCTCGGGGAGTATCTGCTGGATTTTATGAGTAGTGGAGAAAACTCCAGACTTTTCCTTTGGGGGGGGTCTGTGGGGCAGGTGGTCCCCATCAGGGACATTTCCACCCCTCCTTCCTCTGCAGCTGAGCTGCTTCCCTGCTTGCATTCCCAGGAGGACAAGGCGTCACCTCCAGATCTCCCAGGACAGGAGACACACATCAAAGCACCCACTGGTGTATCTCAGCCCAGCCCCACAGCAGCTCGGGGCACATCCCCATTTCACACAGCTGTGGGGGTCCGAGGAGGACCCAGGAATAACAGCCACCCCTGTGGCACAGCAGGGACAGTGGGAGCATCTACATAGACCTCATGTACTGAGAGAAAAAGGCACTCAGGAGCACTAACTGCCCTGCTCCAGCCATCTAGTAATTACAAGATAAATCAGGGTGCAGTGTCCCTCCATCTTCACCAGCCCTAGAAGGAAATGACTAGCCCAGGGGACTCTGGGCAACAAGCCCAGCCCATCCCCAGGAGCTCCAGAGAGGAACCAGCATCAAACCCAGCATGATGAGGAAGGAGCACACGGGGCTGTGACATACCAGGCTGTCCAAGCCACCCCCGAGGAGGTCCACGGCACCCATCTGCACGGAGGAGGTGGCGATGGGTGGCCCGCTCACTGGGGGACCCAGGTCCAAGTTCAGCAGGTCACCCAGCAGGTCACCCTGAGTGGGGATGACGGCCGGCTGCTCCGCTGCCTGCACCCCCGAGGGGGCTGTGTCGGGGCTCTCAGCACTCTCACTCCTGGAGGGAATAGCAAGGGAAAGACATGAGATCCTGAGGAGCTTCAGCTGAGCTGAGAGGTCTCGCTGGAGACACCAGTCCACCCAACTGGGCTTTGCAGCAAGCAAAGAGACACTCCATCCCAGCACAGCTCCCAAAACTCATCAAAATCACCTTCCATTTAGATCTGAGATCACCCTTTCAGCCTTTAAGGGCAGGATTGAATCCATTATCTAAATCTAAAGCCCCTTCTCCTATGGGGCACCCCACCTTGGGAATGGGGTGGCTTTAGAGGACACAGCCAAGCTCTGCATGGCCGTGGCCACCGCTTGGCCCAGCGTCCAAGCTGCCTATCACACAGATCCAGCCCTGCAAGTCCTTGCGTGGGGTGGGAAGCCAGCTGGAGGAGGAGGAGGAGGAGGAGGAAGAGGAGATACTCACGAGCCAGTTCGGGGGGGCAAACTCTTGTGTACGACCCCTCTGCTCCCCTCCACGAAGGCGCTGGGAGGTTTGTGGTAGACGGAGGCCAGAGTCCCGATGTAGCAGATGAGTTCGTCCAGGAGCGTGGGCTCGATCAGGTCTGTCTCCTCAGAGATGAGGGGCTTCTCGGCCAACACCACCTCCTTGGCAGCCACGGGGTCGGTGGAGAGAAGGCGCCAGTAGATGTAGCCACGGTCCCGCAGGTCGGGGTTGTCAGAGTCCTTTGGGAATCACAGGGGTTAGTGCCAGAGCCACGGGGAAGCTGCAGCGAGTGCAGGGCAACTGGGAGCACCCCGGCCCCCTCTGAGTCTCCCTGGGGCATTAGAGGGATCGTGGGGATAAAAGGGAAAGCTATTTTATGTCACCCCTCTGCAGGAGAGGCCACAGCACTTCCCTGCCCCAGGGACACAGCCCTCCTGTGTTACAGGAGATGGTGTCCTCGCTCTCTGGGACTAAACTACCAGCTTTTCCAGAACCAAGCTCCAATTATCTGCCTCCTGTCGAGGGTGCTGCATTCCCAAACCATTCCTGCTGCCTTGGGAGGGGATGTGAAGGCCACGGGAAGCCCCTTCCCCTGGGAAGCAGCCGTCACCCACCTGCGTGGCCAAGCTCAGAACCTGCTGCACCAGCTCCTGCGTCTCCGTGGGCTTCTTCAGAAAGAGCTTCACGATGGCCGTCAGCAGCTGCAGCTGGACCTGCAGGCAAGACAGAGGGTTAGAGAGGGACAGACAGACAGACAGACCCACCACACCATTCCTGGGGAGGAAGACATGAATTTTTCCCCTGGGTGTGCTGCTGGGACACAAGCCCAACCTCCCTTCCACGGGCCCGATCACACAGTGACCGTTTAAGCAGCGGTGACAAGTGCCAGGTCACCCCACGAGGCTCCCAGCTGGGCCCATCAGAGCCACAGGCTGACACCGAGGTTACTGGGCAAGATCTCAGGACTGGGTTACATGGTCCCACCATTGCAAAGGCCAGAGCACCCTCCAACTTTTAGGAGGATCAGCAGCAGCGATTTCCCCCCAAACAGTCCCTTTAGACCTGACACGGGGCGCCCAGGATTGCTGGCTTTGTTATTTTGCATTTATAGACTTTTCCCTCTTCATCATGACTTAGTTTCACGGTGTCAGTAGGAAGATCCCATAGATGGAAACCCCCCAAAATTTCCACAGGCAAAACCACCGGCTTCAGCTGCCCCAGCAGAAGGGGCAGGGACTTCCCTCTGCTCATTTCAGCTGCCCGTTTTCCAGTTTCAAAAGGCTGAAGAATGACCAAGCAACCAGGTGATCCCTCCCAGCTATTAGGAAGGTTTGGGGCACCGCTATGGTCACTTTATGGGCCACGTTCTCACCCAAAGTCGCTGTGAGACACCACTGCCCCAAACACCTGGAAGCAAAACACCTTCACGACACTGCTAGAGCAAGTTGCTCCATTACACTGATTAGCACTGAACTTTGTCACAGTGTCACCCCTCAACCAGCTGGTCCTGCTGGTGTTCTGACCCCTGCATCACACGGAGGGGGCTGCCCCCCATGGGTGGGGACACTGCACCTGGGTGCTCTCATCATGGAATCCCTCCAGGAAGCTCTCCAGCAGCTCGTCAGCGTTGTCAATCCGCTCGGCGTATTCTCCTACGATCCAGATCATGGCAGCCCGGGCCTCGGGCTCGTCCAGGGAATCCAGGTTCTCGCAGAGGGTGGCGATGACACTCTCATACCTTCCCAAAAAGAGGTAACGTGTTCACCAAAAGCAAGAAACCCAAGTCCCAGCTCTGCTCTAACTCCAAACCTCGTCCCGTCCACCCTCAGCAGAACCAGGACATCACCAGCGGCGCTGGCAAGAGCCCCTGTCACCTTCCTGGGGCTGTCCCCTCTTCCCAGGGCTGTGACACAGCATGACCCTGCCCACACTGACCCCTCTCCAGCCCCAGAGCACATTCCCCTGCTTGCCAGCCCCAACACTGAAGGAACTTCTCAGCCCCGTTCATCTGGTCTCCCTCCTCTCCACAGCAGCCCTGAGTCATTGGCTATTTGTGCAGGGTTCCTGTTCATTATTAATTCAGCTCATTAGTGTATATTAATGCTATAAGCGCATGACTTCCTGATCACACAGTTGCCTGTTCATCCTGGCTCAGCTGGAACACTCCCCTCCTCCTCCTCCTGCCCTTGTTCCAGCACCAGGAGCACTGAATTAGGAGCCAGAGGTGGTTCATGCTGACTTGAGCGACCTCAAAGTCTCTGGTGGCTCCTGGCGATTTGGGTGTCTGGACCTGGGACAGCCACCAGGGGACTGAGGGTGTCCCTTGGGTCTGGGAACAGGTTTTCTGTCCCCAGCTTAACCCCTGAGCCAGCACTGACTGGTGATCACAACTCCAAAGGGCAAAAAACCCAAAGCCACCTTCACAGCAGCGAGACTCCAGGTGGCTTCACCACTGACCATCCCACCAAGAGGGTGCAGCCACCTGTCCCTCACCCAGGTCTTTGTAGGGCACCCCCCCCCAAAGCCCAGAGGGGTAGAAGAAGCCCATCTAGGGGTGGGAGAATCCACCCGAGGCTCCAGGGCAGCCACCACGCACTTGTTGGGGTACTTGCGGAAGATGTCCTTGATGACAACAATGGCCTCCTGCACCACGTAGTTGACTTTGGTCTGGATGAGGTCAAGCAAGGTGCTGACACAGCGCTCAGCTGATTGCTGTGGGAGGGACACAGTCAGTCAGCAGTGCCTCTGATGTCCCCATCCCTGCTGCCCTTCCCACACCCTCTCCCCTTGCTGCTTTATCCCCTCCCTACCTCCCCAAAACCCACCCCACCCCAGAATGGAGGACACACAAGCGTGGTCTCCCCTTCTCCAGCCAGTTCTGGCTCCTCCTCACCCCCTCTGCTCACTCCTAGAGCCTTCTCTCCCCACATGCTGCTTCCCCCCTGCTCCCATGGGATGCATTTCAGGCTATCAATCAGGTGCTGGAGGGCAGCAGCGAGCCCAGATCTCAGCTTGGTGGCACCTTTAGTTTGGAACTTCACAGCCACAAGGCTCAGCATTAAAAGGGAAAAAACCAGCTGATATCATGGCAATAAATCCCCCTGGGAAAGGCTGGCTTCACTGCAGAGGGATCTCTCCTCTGCAGAGCTTGGCTCCTGGTGGGAAGCAAAGCCTGAACCAGCCCCAGCCCATCTCCTCGCTGGTGTCCAGCTGTTTGTCTCCTGTGACCAAGGACGTGGTGTGATATCAGCTGGCTCAAAGGTACCACTTGGCCTGTGCATCTGGGCCATGCAGAGCCACAGAGAGGCTTTCAATAATCCCCTTCTTCAAATTACCCCCCAGGGGAAGCAAAGCCTCCCTTTGGTAAGGGATTAGCTCCCTCCAGCTCCCCCACAAAAAGCCACGTGGGTCATCTGCTGCATTGACATCAGGCAACTGGGCCTGCACTGGAGCACGGGGAAGGCAGGGACCCTAAAAACACCTTCAGTGGCAAAGGGTAAGGGGATGAAATACCCCATACATCCCCCACGGAACACCCCCAGGCCATCCAAGGCTCTAGGGCATCGGGGCAGTGCCATCTCCTGGGGGTGGGGTGACCTTCAGCTCATCCACCACACGCTGGAGAGTGTTACCTTACCCAGCCCCAGCTGCCATGGGGACCTGAAGTGACCCAGCCCTCACCTCCACCTTGATGGCACAGCGGCCGATGGCTCGAACAGCCTTCCTCACAAAGTCCACGTCCACCTCCGTGGCATATTCTTTCAACTCTGCCAGCACCTGTCAGGGGGGGGACACAACAGTGAGAGCCCAGCAAGCAAAGAAAAAGCCACCAGAAAAGCAGGACAGAGACCCAGCAGAAGCAGACTGGGTGGTACAGCTGCTCCCACCAGCCTCCTGCAAAGCTGGGTCTAGGATTTCTTGGGAAAAATCCCCTGTCCATGGAAAAAAAATCTCCCTGTCCACGGGGCTGGAGCCTCCTGGACATCCCCTTTGGTCCCCAACCAGCCCGAGCCTGACCTGAGCAATGTTGGCCTGGGAAGCCAGGCGGATCATGATGTCCAGCTTCTCCAGTTTGACATAGATGGGGTCATTGTACTTCACAAAGAACACTTTCATCTCGTGCTTCAGGATCTCGGGCCTGGAGGACAACGGGAGGTGGCAATTAAGAGAAACACACTCTTTCACTTTGACCACAAAGACCGACAACAAAAGTCCTCCATGGTTTTCTCCAGAACTTTCTGGACACCCAGTACTGCTATCAGTAATTTCTCTAGTGGTAGAAGAAAGATCTGAGCTCTGCTCCCACCTCCCAGTGGGTGACCAGCAGGCAAAGCAGGGCAGAAAGGGAGTTGTCCTCCCCAGAAAGGCTGCACGCTGGTCAGGAGATGGATGGGGATTCATTCACCTGACCCTACAGCCTGAGTCCTTGCAAATTCATTACTTCATTAACCAGCTCTGAGTCCCTGGCTGGAGCGGGCTTGGGGACACCAAGGACATAAGCTGGGGAAACACAGAGCTCTGGGCCAGGAGGATGAGGCTCCTCAGCCACAAACACAAGGTTTTGGGAGCCTGTTCAATGCCAAGAAACCCAAAATGCCACAATTATCCCTCCAGGACTCTGCCAGCGAAGGGGAGCCAAGGGACAAACAGGGGACAGGGCACAACCTTGCTGCAAACAAGGACCAGACAAAAAAGCAACAGGGGAGGTTTGTCCTGCCAAGGTTGGAGGGGACATCTCATGTGGGAGGAGGGCTGCAATCCCAGAGCACAGGGGGACCTTCCTCACCACATCATCCTCTCTCTAAACCGGGGAAGGGACGGGGCACAGCTCCTACCTGCCTTCCACCTTCTCGCTCCCAGGGATGTTAATTGCTTTCCACTTCTCCCAGAAGTTGCTGCTATTTTTGATAGCTAACCATGGTGACAACTGGTGGGAGGGCAGATCATCTGATGGTGACTGTCACCGCAGAGCATGGCTCTCCAGCTGTCCAGTTCTGCCCAGGGCATACATGTGGGGCCTCGGACACCTCCTGTCCACCAGCAATTTTAGATCAACCAAGGGACAAAAGGACTCTCAGCACTTGTGCAAAAAGGACAACTACATAGAAACAAGCTGATCTCACAAAAAGTCCTCAACTAGACGAAAGTCTCAGCTTTTTGCCTTTCCATCCTTTGCTCCCCCTAAATAATGAATTAAAATTTAATAACAAGGCACCAGAACACACTGCCCAGGGTGGGTTGTGGCTGCCCCATCCCTGGAGGGGTTCAAAGCCAGGCTGGATGGGGCTTGGAGCAACCTGGTCTGGTGGGAGGTGTCCCTGCCCAGGGCAGGGGGGTTGGAACTCAATGATCTTTAAGGTCCCTTCCAACCTGATGATAAAAAATAAACTCCTCCTGGAGATCTCAGCTTAGCTCCCCGCTGATTGCCTCACCTCAAGCCCTTGGATTTTAAACATTAGAGAAGAAAAAAAATCCTTATGACAAGCTGTATCAGCAAAACCCCGACAGTTGGGGTCACAGGGATTGAAGCATTTGGAAGCAGCACCCGTAGAAGAGGGGAAAAAGGGGGTCCCTCCTGCTGTGATGGAGCACCCACCTCTTCTGCACAATGAGGTTGATGTTGCGGAGAGCCACGTACTGCAGCTCGGGCTCTGCAGAGAGCAGGGTGACCAGTGGTGGGGCCAGCTTCTTCAGCAGCGTGCCATAATAATCCAAGTCCTTGGACAGCATCTCCATGAACTTCATCAGCACCTTCACCGCCGAGAGCACCACCGCCGAGTTGGCGTGGGACAGCCGGGGTGTCACCCGCTCGCAAATGCTGGGGGGTTTGGAGAGTGAGAGGGGGAAGGAGAAGGGAAAGCAAATGATCACAGGCCATCTTCCTGCCTAAATATTGCTGCTAGTACCAATGAAGAAGGCAGCACTGGCAGAGTTTGGAGCAGGACAGCTCAAGACCTTCCCAAGAGATGCTGGGCTGGCTCTTAAACACCCCAATGATGGTTATTTCCCAGCCTTTACAAAACCCTGTTGCCATGACCCCCTTACCAAGCTCCTTAGTGCCCATCTTCCCCTGCTCCCACGTTTTGAAGAGGCTCAGGAAGCACAATCCCTCTGCCAGCGAGGGGACAGGGCTCACTATGGGACAGGGCAGTGCCCAGGCAAGGCATGGTGGCCTGAAGATGCCCAAGGCATTGTGGCTGGCAGGTGCCTATTGTCCCACCTCCCAGAGTGGGTCAGGAGGATGAAGATATTTGGAGAACACCAGCCTGTCCCCCTCCCCAGCCCCACTCCAGCTGGTCCCTGGGGCCCTGAAACCACCGTTGCCCTAAAAGTACCCAGAGACTCCCTCACCTCTGGGCCTCCCGATCATCCTTGGGCATGTAGTTGGCCAGGCAGTCCAGGATGAAGATCTGGCCCCACTCCGTGCACTCATTCAAGGCTGTGAGCAGCTTGTTGATGGACTGGGGGTTGAGGTCCAGGAGGTTACTGCTTGGGTGAGACTCCGCTATTTCCGACAGAGCTGCTACTGCATTGGCCACTACCTGCCAGAGGGGACAGGACACGTGTCAGTTGACAGCAAGTGTTAGGTGACCCCAGGGGTGCTTCAGCAGCCTGGGGGAAAGCTGGTGAAAATGGCTGAGCTCAGTATCAGCATCTCACATCCCAGTGACATGTGGGCAACAGCTTCTCCCTCCCTTCCCACCAGCTGATCCTCGGGAGATGAGCAATCACTGCCAGCACAGTCCCACCACCCACACCACATCTCCAGCACTTCCCACACCTTCACTGGGAGTCATCCTTGGCCTTTGCCCGGCACAGAGGAACCTGCTCCCTCTCCCCTTCTCAGGGCAGCTCTGAGGAGCCCCATTACTTTCTGGGGGCAGATCCCAGAGTCATCACTATGCCCGTGGCGAGGCTGAAGAGCAGTAAAGGCTGAGGGAAGAGAAACCCTGGGGAAAGCAGGCTTTAAAATTTCTTATGCTTGGTGAAAAGCAGAGAGACTAATGCTGACCAAAGCCCAGCCACTAAAAAACCCTCCCCAGAGGCAAAAGCCACCAGCTATTGTGCAAAGCCAAGCATCAGCTCCCCTCTGTGATCATCCCCTGCTCTGAGCTGGCTCGGGCCACCTCCTCCACACTGAGAACATTAATAAGACATTGATGGAAGGTATCTCCAGTTCCATTGCAAAGGAAGGAACACAGCCTGCAACCCTCAGAAAGGGCTGTCTCCAAAAATGGTCTGTTAGGCAGGGGAGCACAGGAGGAAAGAAGTCAGTGCATGAAAATGACGATTTGCCATCACTCAGATGAAGAAAAAAAAAAAAAAAAAGAGGATGGAGAAGGCAAAAAAAATAATCACCATGGGGTTGGAGTCTGAGATGAGGTCCTTAAGGGTGTCCAGGAAGCCCTGGTCCTCCACCAGCTGGGCGTTGATGTCGTGGAGCTTGGCCACGCAGACGGCTGCCGTCTTGCGCACGTAAGGGTCCTCGTCCTTCAGGCACTTCCGCAGGGGCTCACAGAGATACTCCGTGATCTTGTCCACACGGATGCAGCCCATGGTCCGCACAGCCAGAGCCCGGATCAGAGGGTTTGGGTCCTCACAGTCCTGCAGGGATGAGAGGAGGAGCTTAGGTTTCCAGGGCCCCCTTCTCCTTGAACCAAAGGCATCACTGGTGGCTTCGGGACCTCCATTCTCCTCTGGGTTCCTGAAGTCCTGAAGTTTTAACTCTCGGCTCTCAAGAACAGGTCACCCAAGAGAGAGAGCTTTGATTTCTCGTTCTGCAATCTGGCACCCACAGAGTTTTCACACCATCACTCCAAACACACCTCCAGGAATCTGATGGCTTGTCACTTAAATCAAGCATCTGAAGGCAGCTGCCACCCAGCAAAATGGCCACCTGACCTGGGAAAGGCATCTATGGGGTTTATTTTTTCTTTCCTAAAAAGCCAGAACTCCCTCTAATGCCCACCGAGCCCTTTCATAAAATGATTTGGCAACATCTTGGCTCCTAACACACAAGCTCTTTCATTTCCCAACTCCAACTCAAGAGGTCACGAGGGCTGCAGAGACTTCAGGGCATCAGCTCACGTGACAGTCGCTCCACAACCAAAGCTGACACTGAGACAGCAAGTGGCACAGCACAGCTGCCAGGAAAATGGTTTGAATTCTGCATTATTGGACAAATTGGCTCAGTCACCTAGAGCTAAAGGAGCTCCTGAAACCTGCCCAAGGTCCCTTCTTCAGTGGCCTTGTGTGAAAGCAGGGACCCCAGCTCTTGGCCACGCAGCCCTCGCTTCTCACCTTCACAAAGGTGTTGACTGCCATGATGGCCATGTCTGGCTGGCTCTTGGCGTAGTTCATCAGGTAGAGGTAGACCAGCTTCTTCAGCTCCAGGTTGTCTGTCTGCATGCAGTTCACCACGTCTGGGAAGAGAGCACTGAAACACAACACACCACTGAGCCTGGGGGAGGAGACACCACTCCTACAGGACACCCCCAGGAGCATGGCTGTCCCCTTTCCATGGCTCAACCCGCTCCTGAAGCCAGAAGACCCCAGAGCAGCTCTGCAAGGTCTTGGGGAAATGGGGTGAGGAGAAGGCAATGGCAGCTCCTGGGGAGAGAGGAAAAAGGCCAGGAGGCAAGAAGAGGTGATGGCAATAGGGGAATGGGGCACCTTTCCTCGGCCCTCCCTGAAATCACTGTGGAAAAACGTGTTGAGACACAAAAAACACAGAAGGGATGATGGTGGTGGTGAGGGAGAACCCACAGAACAGCACCAGAAACAGATCAGAGGGCTAACTCAGGAGTTATCCCACCCCAACACATGTCCCTTTGCTCCTGGAAGCTTCTCTGCCACCGCACACCCGGCCTTCGCTTACAGGATCAGACCCAGGCCCCCTCCCCAAGCCCAGGGTGGGCAGGGGCTTTGCTGGTTCCCTGGCAGAGCCAGGTGGTGGTGGTGAGGGAGAACTCTGCCACGTCCAGGGTCATCTTCTCCCTGGTGGCCCCAAGAGCTCTGGGAGCTGGGGAGACACCGGGATTTCCAAACACGGAGCTCAGCCGGTAAATTTCCTCCATTTACTCTCAAAATGCACCATTAAAAGCAAAAAGCTGACGTCACCAAGGGTGTGCCAGGGCCAGGAGGGTGCGGGGATGGAGGGGACAGAGGGACCACACCCTGCTCGGGCAGATGGAGAAAGGAGAAGAAGAAAAAGCATCCACTCGACCTTTTGGACTGGAACGGCTGCAAAAGGCTTATTGATGCCAAGGCAGAGACACCAACCCCCCGCCATAAAGGCTCGGGGAGGGTTTCTGCTTGTTTTTAGTAACACCTGGAGGAAGCAGCAATAATCCAAAGAAATTTATCTGGCAGCCAGGCCAATCCTCTTTCAGCCAGGATTACCACCAAACCCCCACCCGCCAGACGGCCCCGTTTATACAAACACTTCCCGCCCGTAGCAGGGGGCAGAGCCTGAGACAAAAAAAGGTGGCCTTCCCAGGTGGCCAACAGCATCCTGGCCTAGATCAGGAACAGCATGACCAGCAGGACTGGGGCAATGACCGTGCCACTGGACTAGGCACTGGTGAGGCCCCACCTCAAGCGTTGTGTCCAGTTTTGGGCCCCTTCCCACAAAAAAGACACTGAAGTGCTGGAGCGGGTCCAGAGAAGGGCAACGGAGCTGGTGACCCTGGAGCACAAGTCTT
The DNA here is from genome assembly GCA_004320125.1 of Scolopax mira. NCBI lineage: Eukaryota > Metazoa > Chordata > Aves > Charadriiformes > Scolopacidae > Scolopax > Scolopax mira. The sequence continues at coordinate 17,383 of BJBW01002344.1, forward strand.
GTGAGGAGAGGCTGAGGGAGCTGGGGGTGTTCAGTCTGAGGAAGAGGAGGCTGAGGGGAGACCTTCTTGCTTGCTACAACCCCCTGAAAGGAGGGGGTAGCCGGGTGGGGGGGTGGGTCTCTTCTTCCAAGGAACAGGCGATGGGACAAGAAGAAACGGCCTCAAGTTGCCCCAGGGGAGGTTTAGGATGGATATTGGGAATGGTTTCTTCATGGAAAGGGTTGTCAAGCCTTGGAAGAGGTTGCCCAGGGCAGCGGTGGAGTCACCATCTCTGGAGGGATTTCAAAGCTGGGCAGACATGGTGCTGAGGGACACGGGTTAGTGGTGGGTTTTATCAGTGTTGGGTTGATGGTTGGACTTGGAGGTTCCTTCCAATCCAGACAATTCTATGACTCTATAAAAACCACCACAAAAGCCCCCAGGAGGAAAATGGGAGCCCAGAATCCACCCTCCTGGCCCCCCTGAACAGCACAGCCACCCACCTGACATCTTTGCCAACAGTCATGGATGCTATCACCTTCTTCACAGCCTCCTTCTTCTTCTCCTTCTTGTCACTGTTGAGTTCAGCTTTCAGCTCAAATATCTCCCCTGGAGGAAGGGGAATGCAGAGAACTCAGGGGTTAGGGGATGGGACACCCACCGCCCCCACTGGGTGCTGCTCCCAGGGGAGGGTGAGCCCAGCTCCCACCCACTGCCTGTCCAGGGCTCCTTTGCCACCCTGGGTGCTCCAGGAGCTGGAAAAGGGGATTTAACTTCCCAAATGTCTCACTGGGAGTCAGGGTTACTCTGGTGGCTCAGCTCACATCCATGGAAATAGAGATGGTGCATTCCTGCAGCTTCTCCAGCCCCAGAAGGCTTTAGGGGTGGGAGATGCCGCAGGAACAATGAGCATGAGAACCTCACACCTGAAGCAGAGGATGTGGGGTTTATTTGGTGGGTAGTTTTGGCTGGAGAGCAGTTATCAGAGCACACAGTGAAGTCCCAGCCCCACACAAGGCTGCAGGGAGACCCTCCCCTATTTGCAAAACCCACTGCTGACCAGGCACCCGCAGCAGCCCATACAGGTGGATTTGGGGAGCTGCTCCTCAAGGCTGTACAAGGGATGGTGGCTCCCAAACCCCACTCTGCATGTGGCAGCAGCACCACCACCCCTAGCCCAGCACCTCACTGGGGACAACCAGTCAGCTCTGGACCCAGCCCAAGGGCAACAGTTGCCGCCCTGAGCTCTTTACTCACTCCTGGGCAAGCAGATTGAAGAGGAAGATGCCACATGGCTTCCCTCTGTATTAATTCCTTGGTCTGGAAAGAGCTTAAGCTTCCATCCCAGCCCAGAGGAGCTCAGGACCAGGGGGCCATGTCCCACAGCTGCTCCTGAGCTGCTAAAGCCCATAATCCAGTTGTCAACAGCCTCATCTGGGTTCAGGGGGCTGGTGACAAGGTGCTCTGACCCCCATGGTACCCCAGGAGCCACCTCAGAGCAAGGAGCAGGGTGTCACCCTGCGTGGGCTCAGGGCATTCCCATAAGAGTGGGATCCTCCACCAGCTTCCAGCTGCAGGGACAACCTGCAGAAAAAATTGTGGGAGCCTCCTGTCCGTCTCCCTTACCTTTCTTCGTGGTGGTGAAGTACTTCGAGTCCGTCATGGTGGTCTCCAGCTAGCAGCAGGTCCCTGGGGGAGGCAGATAAGAGAGGTTAAGGATGGACAACTTCTTTGCTGGTGTTGATCCAGAACAGAGAGGTCCAGGATACAAAATCCAGAGGAGGGAAAGAGCTTGGGATCTCTTGGGAAACGTCACAAGGAGACAAAGGGTCCAGAGGAGCCCATTCCCCAGGGGAGGGCGAGCGCCTGGCAGCCACACCACAGGCTCTGCTGATGAGTGGGGAATCAGCTGGTTCACTAACAAGGATGTGGAGGAGGAGGAGGAGGAGGAGGAAAGCAGTCACTGAAAACACCAGCCTTCACCCCTGCTCAGGCTCCAGCCCCAATCTGCTTCTCCCCATCTGCAGCAGCCACTTCGCTCACCCCATCCCATCAGAGCGAGGCAGCCCCCACAAGGACTCAGTGACCTTCCCCCAGGTTCATATCCCCTCATCCAAAAAACATTTTTCTAGGGAAAATTCATCCCCAGCCCTCCCTCACACCCACACAGGGAACAGCTCTGGGGTGGGAAGAGGAACCGAGCAAAACCCAAGGCTCAGAGCAAGGAGGGGGGGCAGGAGGCATCAAAAGGAGCCTCTGACAGAAACCAGCCCTGCTCCAGCAGTGTGGCTTGAAATTTAACATTTATGAGGTTTCCCACCCAGCACTTGGGGCTAGATTATACAATTCAGGCAGTTCAGGGCAGATTTACAGCTTGGCAGGCTGGGGAAGCCTGACGTGCAAAGCAGCAGAGAGCTCTTCTTCAAGGTCAGCGGGGGATTTGTCTTTATAGGGCTGTTTCACCCATCTTTCCTTCAACAGCAAAGAAACCAGAGAATTGTCCTTGAAACCCTGCAGTGGCCTTGCTGCTTTGGAGGGACAGGAGCAGAGAAAGCAAAGCCAAGTCAGGGAAAAAAAAAAAAAAAAAGAGCTTACAAATGGTTTCAAAATGGAAATGAGCATCTTGAAAGCCAAATGCAGCAGTCCCTGGCAAGGAGAGGAGATGTGGCCAGAGAAACTGCATCCTCTGTTCCCTCTCCAAGCTGGATAGGGATCTCCAACAGGGATAAAAAGAAAGTCTGGATAAAATCTGGGGGCTGAGCCCACCAGGCGGCGGAAAAAAAATAAAATTTTACACCAGTTTGGGGCTCATTTGCTCATTTTGGGTGTTGGCAGTGCAGTCCCCACGCTGTTACAGAGGGGTGAGTCTGCCAGCGCGTCCCCCCGCCCCACAGAGGGTGGGAAAACATCCTCTCCCAGGACAGCCTCGTGTGAGACACCACATTCCTCTCCCTGCTTCAGTTACCTGGATTTATTCAGAGCCTTTTTTTTTGTCCCCCTCCCCCCGGGGTGGCCAGTTCTCCAGCCAACAGGAGCTCCCAGGCTGTGCCGCAGCAGCTCTCCGTGCCCGACTGCGGCTCCTGTCCTGGGAGAGAGAGAGAGAAAAGGGGAGGAAGGAGGATTTACTGCAGTCCCCCTGGTCTCCTCCTGCTCAGCCCTGCTCTGCAGAATTGCCTGGAAAGCAAACTCAGGGAATTTCTGCAGCTGCTTCCCTGCACCTTCCCAGAGCCCCCCCCCCCGCCAGGGCACCCTCAGTTTTGTGTTTTGGCCACCCAAACCCACAACTAATTTCAGAGACGGAGAGGGCCACCCATTTCCTCCACCCCTTTAAGCCCTGCAGCACCCACAGCAGCCTCCAAAACCAAACTGCTGGTTTTGGGGTGGGTTTTGTGTTTTTTGGTTTTTTTTGGTTTTTTTTTTGCAAAACAAGAAAATTGGGCTCCTCCCCCAGCCTGAGCTGGAGGATTAAGGCGCACCCCCCTCGCTCCCCACACCAACACCTCATCCTCCCCGGTGGCAGGGCCAGACTTGAAGCATCCCCAGGGTCTTGAGCAGGGGGATGAGAGGCCAAATCTGGGTGCTCAGCATGTCCCCCCCGCTCTCCAAGGGGTGAGGAGGCAGGGCTGCCCCCCAGCCTGGGGATGCCACCGGTCCTGCTGAAGGGGAACTCCCCCCAGCTCAGCCCTTGGACCCAGCTGCTCCTTTCCAACCCTGCTCCAGTTTTAAGGGAAAAAGAAACGTTGTGGGGACTGCAGAGCAGCTCTGGCATTACCCCATCTCCTGCTACACATGGCTTTGTGCAGCTGGAACCGGGCAAAGGGGTGGATGGGGCAGGATTCCCCTCTCCCAAGCTGGAGCACAGCAGTAAATAAGGCCTGCGTGGCCGAGGGCAAGTGTTTGTTCCCCCCCACCCCTGGTTCCCACCGAGGAACCACCAGGAGCAATTCCCACCGAGCTCCTTTCCAGGCCAGGAAAACCATCCCAGCACCCACTGGCCTCCCAGCAAGAACCCGGGAGCAGCACCAGCATCTCGGGACCATCAGGATGTGAGATTTACAGCAACGCAACCAGGAAAACAAAAAGCCCCCAAATTTGGCGGCGGCTCAAATTTTACCCCATCTTCTCACCAAAATTCTTTTAAGTCCATCTCCCAAACTGGATTCAAGGAGTGGAAAGCGTTTGTAAAGGCCTGGCAGCAAAGCAGGGTGTCAGAGGGGAGCACCCAGAGCTCACCCACACCTGATCTGGGTTCCTTGGGTCTGTTTTGAGGACAAATCTTTGCAGTGGCACAAACCTGCCCAGGGCACGAGGGCTCCCACCCATCTCTGGGGTGGTCCATGCAGCCAAGGGGTGGTGGAAGACCCCCCCTCTGAAAGCTCTTACCAATGGTGAAACCAGGACACGTGCCATCAAGCCATCCCTCCTCTACCTCCCAGGCTCAGTGATGGAGATGTCACACCAGCTTCAAGGAGGAAAGGGGTTCTCCAAAGTGTGAATTTACCCAGGATGAGTAAATTCAAGAGCTACAGAAGACCCAGAGCAATGTTGCCCTCCTAAGAGCCCCGGTGTGATGGTGGCCACAACGTTCTACCTCCCACACTCCTCCTCCACCTGCCTCAGGGTGGAAAACATCATCCACATCCACCCAACAAGCAGCAGAAGGGTCCTTCCTTCCTTGATGGACCCAGTTTTAATGAGGTTAATTTGCTCCTGCGATGGAGCACCAAGGAGCCCATGGCCCAGCTGGAAGAAACATCTCATTTTCTGCTGCTCAGGAAGCACGTCGAGGCTGAAGCCAGTGGATTCCTGGGGACAACACCGATGCCAAATAAGCCTTTGCTGGTGCCACTTGTTTCCTCTTATGGAAGATAAAAAACTCATTAGTGACCCCCAGCTACTCTTACCACCCTGTTTTATTCCTCCATCCTGGAAGGCTGCGATGCCACTGACAGGAGTTTCTCAGCTTCTAACAGCAGAGATGCCTGGGGAGGGACGCAGGGAAAACTCTGCTGCCTCTTCCAGAGGAACAAACAAGCCATGGAAGCACCACACGAGCATTTAAACTGGGGCTGAGACACCCCAGCTCCCTGGGTATCACAGCAAGAGCACTCGCTGCCGCTCCACTGATCTTTCTAGACTCTGTGACAGCCCAGATTAGGAGTTTACTGGCTGAAATAAATTTTATGTACCCAGCCCGACGTGTGTCTTCAGGAGGGAAGGAAGCAAACAAACACAGGGAGACACATCCGCTCCAGCCCCACGGCAACACGTGTCCCCCGGGAACAGGGGGACGTACGTTGGCACCTAAAGCAGAGGGAGAGGCAAAGAGGAGCAGGAATTCAAAGGGCAAGCTTCTCCGAAACAGCTCATGTGGAAAACAGGGGGTCAACTGAAGGTTAGCAGGAAAAGAAAGCTCTGAGCAAGCAAGGCAGCTCCTCGCAGCTGCAAATAAAGCTCCTGAGGGCAGGAGGTGGATCAGTAAAACCCAGCAAGTTGGCACAATTAAGGAAACTTAAGGCAGGCTGAAAACAAATCCTGACTATTGAGGGGGTAACCGAAGCTGCGGGGACTTCACACGACTGCTCTCCACTGGTGTGAGCCAACTTCAGGCCAAGGCAAAAGGCTGGGCAGGCACAGCCCCCACAGCTGAGCAGCGTCCCCCAGACTCCCCAAATAAACCCCCCAGCCCGGGCACAGACACCACTGGGAGAAGATAAAAACCAAAGCAGAAGTGGCTGGGGCAGCTGAAGAGCCTCCTGCTGAACCTCATTATTTTTTCCTCCGATGGGGTTACCCTGTCCTGCAAGCAGTCACCCCCACCTCTGCCCCACACCTCTCCCCACAGCCAGCACAGAGCCCCAAGGACTCACACCAGCCCCACATATGCTCCCTAGGAAGATATTTTCCCTAAGAACAAGCCTAGTGAGGCAGTTTAAGCTCACCCTCAGCCCTGCAGCACGTGCCTGCTGTTGTGTCCTTCACACCTCCCAAAAGGGACCAGGACCATCCCATCCAGCTGTGCCCAGCCACGAAACAGCCCCCCTACACCGTGCCACTGAACCCCAAGGCTTGGTAACACCCTGCAGCTCCCGCCAAAGCTGTAAATATACATACACCCACCCCCTGGGGTCCTCCCCCAAAGTCAGCAAGTGTCACAAATTACCCCACACCTTTTAAAATAAAAGGCACTAATTAACAGCGGTGCAGAGGAAGGTCTGGGAATGATGCAGTGGGGCTGGCAACCAGCATGTCCTCTCATCACCCAGAGTTACTGAGTGACCCACACACCTCCCAGGGGGGTCCGTTTCCCATCAACCAACCGATTAACAACTACAGGCTAAAAGCTCTGCCCAAGCTACTGGGGCGTTAGCAAGGTTCTCAAAATTGTGGCAGATCAATTCATTTGTGGAGCCTCTGCTGAAACCACCAGAAGCCCTGAGCTGCCAACATCTGGCTCTTAATTAACCCAGAAGGCAGAAGGGCCAGGAGAGCAGCCGAATGTAGATCTAATGAGTTGCAACCAACACAGCCCATCAAGCAGGAACTGGGGAATAAAGCCCACAAACAGAGACAGGACAGGCTCAGGGTGTCCCCTGCATCACACGCCGCTGGGCAAAGCGGGACAGGAGGATCCCAGCACTGCAGGGTCCAAAACATTGCGCTCTGTAGAGCTGGCACAGAGGGACTTTGAGCAGCATAAGCCCAGAGATCACCTTGAGGAGCAAAAATACCTGGGATATCCCTCTCGAAACACCAGCCAAGTGCTCTCAGAGGCACCAGGGTCCTTATTCTGAAGGTGTCAGGACACATAGATGAGCTTCGACCTGCGGCAGCAGCCCCACCAACAGTTTCCTGCAGCAGAAAGGATGTTCTCCTCCTGGGAAAGCCAGGTTTGGAGGCCAACCACCTCCTGCTATGGAGTTCCCAGCCTGGCTGGATCCCAGAAAGGACCAACGCCTCTGGAAATCCCTTCAGAGTCCCAAAGTATTGGATCTGTTCAGTCCAGCAGCCTGAGCTGCACGGGAAGCAGCCCACAGCTCCCACAGCCAGTTTTAGGGGTGCAGAAAACTAGGTTGAACCAACTGTTTCTGCAAAGCACCCCCTTAGCATCCTGCACCCCAAGCCAGAACAAGGACGGCAAAACCCCCACGAGCCCCCACCTCTCCCAGGGACAGCATTCCCAACAGCTTGTGTAACTGGCAAACTCCAGACCACAGAAAACAAGCACCTGCAGAGATGAAGGAGAAGACCTATAATAAACCTAAACTAAACCCAATTATTAAACCCTATAATTAAATCCAAACAATTCTACGGTTCTGCAACACATCTCCTTTAGGCAGAAGCTGCTCACAGACTCATTTTTATGTGATTTAGGGGGTTCCCCTCCCTAAAACCTTGATGGAGGAGGCAGCAAGTGCAGGATCTCAGAGCAGGTGCCTCTCTGTCCGATCCATGCCCCATTCCCAGCCCATCCCAGGGCTCAGCCAGGCCCGGTACCAACCTCTTCCCGTGGACCTGCCCGGTGTCTCGCCTTGCCCTGACCTAGGGCCCTGCCTGCACAGAGGCCGAGCCCCAGGGGGACCCAGGAAGAGGCCACCCACTATCCCCAAAGCCACCCCCGTCCCTGGGAGCCACCCCAGCCAGGGACAATAAGGAGTTCTGGCCGCCCGGCGGTGGCGAGGACCCGGCGCCCTGGGGGAGACAGAGCTGAGAGCGGGCCCAGGGGAGCTGACGCCGTGAGCGGAGCCGGAGGGCACGGAGCTACGGGAGGGCCCGGGGAGAGGCGCAGGAGAGATCCCCCACGGCGGGGCTGAAGACCGCCTGGGCCCAGGGCAGAGGAGCAGGAAAGGCCCGGAACGGGGCCCAGCGGCGGGAGGGAGCCCGGCTCCGGGTGCGAACAGTAAGAGCCCCCGCCACCGGGGAGAGAAATACAGAGGGGGCGACCTGGAGCAGGCACGGGCCCCCATTGGGCCAGACCTGGCCCGACTCGACCCCATCGCCCCCGGCCCGGCCCGTACCTGCTGCCGCCGCCGCCCGCTGCCACCGGCCCAGCGGAAGTGAGCGCCGAGCGGGGGAGCACTTCCGGGGCGGCGCTAGGGCTGGGGTGGGCGTGGCTTGTGTACGTCAATGTCGACGGGGAAGCGTGGCTACGGCCTTGAGGGGCGGGGCTTAGGGCGGGGAAGGGCGGGGAGAGGGTGAGGCTGTAAGCGGAGGGGTGGGGCTAAGGGGCTGGCAGAGGCGCACGGCCGCCGTGTGTGGACTGGCCAGGACACGCGCGGGCTCTGATTGGCCGCCCGGGCTCCCCGCGCCTGATGATTGGCCCGAGCCGGGGGGAACCGCGAGCGCTGATTGGCCGGCCGGGCGGTGCATGAGGATGGGCGGGGCTGGGCTCCCGGGGTGCTCTCCCCACAAGGGCGGAGGGGCTGGGGGGCGAGGGGGAAGGGCTGGAGCCGTCGTTCGGGCTGGACCCAGCCCTAACTCCCCCCCCCTCGGCCCCCGGGGACCCCCCAGGGGCAGTGCCCGGTCTCCGGGGGGCCACGGAGCTGGGGGGTCAAGGTGCTAAGCCCCCCCCCGGTATTCCACCCTTGGGAAGGGGGTGCCCGTTGCCCTCACGGGGGGTCCCCTCCGCTCTCATTTTCCCCCGGTGCCGGGTCATGCTGTGCCCGGTGGGGTCTCTGCTCCGTTCCCGGGGTCGTACTCGCCTTCCCAGGGCTCCCGTTCTTCTCCCGGGGGTTCCTACTCCCTTCCTGGGGGTCTCTGCTCCCGTCCCAAGGTCCCGCTCCCTTCTCGGGGGTCTTAATCTGCCCTGGGGGCTCCTCTTGTTTCCTTCAGAGGGGTCCCCGCTTCCTTCTCGGGGTCCCGCTCCCTTCCTGGAGGTCTTCCCTCCCTTCCCAGGGGTCCTACTCTGCCTTAGGGGCTCCAATTCTTCCTTCAGGGGATCCCTCTTCCCTCCGCTCCCTTCCCGGGGTCCCCGATCTCCTTTTGGGGGTTCCACTCCCTTTCCGGGGTCCTGCTCGGCCACGGGAGCTCCTGTTCTTCTCCCGGGGGTCCCCGCTCCCTTCTCGTCGGTCTCCCCTCCCTTTTCGGGGCTTCTACGCTGCACTGAGGGCTCAAATTCTTCTCTCAGGGGTCCCCATTCCCTTCAGGGGAGTCTCCGTTCCCTTCTCGGGGTCCCACTCCCTTTCTGGAGCTCCCGTTCTTCTCCCGGGGGTCCCTTCCCTTCTCGCGGGTCCTACTCCGCCCTGGGGGCTCCAGTTCTCTCAGGGGCCCCCGTTCCCTTTCGAGTTGTCTCCATTCTCTTCCCGGGGTCCCACTCCCTTCCTGGGGCTCCCGTTCTCCTCCTGGGGGTCCTCCACTCGCTTCCCGGGGGTCCCCACTCTCTTTCCGGGGGCCTTGCTCGTCCACGAGGGCTCCCGTTCATTCTCCCGGGGGTCTCTGCTCCCTTCTAGGGGTCCCCACTCCCTTCTCGGGGGTCCCCACTCTCTTCCCGGGGGTCCTGTTCCTCCGTGGGGGTTCCTGTACTCCTCCCGTCTTGCGTGGTCTCTGTTCCACTCCCCACCGGGCTGTGGCCGTGGGGTAACCCCCACCCCGCAAGGCTGCGGCGCGGGGCGGTGCCTGCGCTCATCCCCGTTGCCGGTGGCGGGGCGGAGCGGCCGCCCCGAGCCCTATATAAAGCGGGCAGCGAAAGTGCCGCAGCGAGGGCGGGGGCCGCCATGAGCCTGATGCTGGAGACACTGCTGGGGCCCCCGGGGGGGCTCCGCAAGGAGCCGGGCCGCGTTCCCCCGCGCTCCGCCGCCTCCTCCAGCGGCTTCTACTCCTGGCCGGGCCCAGCGGTGGGGCGGGCTCGGGGCGGCGGAGGGGGAGGCGGCAGCGCGGCCGCTTCCTCCACCGAGAGCCTGGACTCGCTGAACGGCGAACCGCGGGCGCGGAACGAGAAGGAGCTGCTGCAGGCGCTGAATGACCGTTTCGCCGGTTACATCGAACGGGTGCGAGCGCTGGAGCAGCAGAACCGGGCGCTGGCGGCGGAGGCGGCGACGCTGCGGCAGCAGCAGGCCGGGCGCTCGGCCATGGGCGAGCTGTATGCGCGGGAGCTGCGCGACATGCGGGGCACCGTCCTGCGGCTGGGGGCCGAGAAGGGGCAGCTGAGGCTGGAGCGGTCGCGCCTGGCCGAGGACGTGGCCGCGCTCCGGGGGCGGCTGGAGGAGGAAGCCCGGCAGCGCAGCGAGCTGGAGGCGGCGGCCCGCGGGCTGGCCCAGCGCTCCGCGCAGGCGGAACGGGCGCGGGGGCCGCTGGAGGAGCGAGCCCGAGCCCTGCGGGAGGAAGCCGAGCTGCTGCGGCGGCAGCACCGGGCCGAGGTGGGAGCCCTGCTCCGCGGGGCCCGCCCCGAGCTCCCCCCCGAGCCCCCCTCCTCCCTGCGCCCCGGCGTCACCGCCGCCCTCCGCGACCTGCGCGCCCAGCTGGAGGGCACGGCGACCCGCAGCACCCTGCAGGCCGAGGAGTGGTTCCGCGGTGAGTTCCGCACCCCGCGGAGGGTTCCGCTGGCAGCTCTTCCCCCCTCCTTTCCCCCTCCCCGGGGGGAGTAGGGACCCCCCTATATCTCCAGGGGCTCCGGGAGGGCGTTAGGGTAACCCCACCCCTGTCACCGGCTCCTGGGTGTCTCTGGGAACACTGGGGAGCTCCCAGTGCGGGAGTCGGGGGAGAGGGTGGCGCAGTGACCGCCCCACTCCCAGGAAAGTTTGCGAGGTGCCGCACCCCCACTAATGCTGCGGGATGCCCTACCAGTTACCCCCCCCCCCAAGTGAATCAAAGGCGGGAGTGTTTGCGGTGCACTGCGGGGAGGGGGTTACAGCACGGAGAGGGGGACGGGGGGGTGGGTGTCGCATCCCCTGATGGCGTGGGGGGGGGAAAGGAGAGGGGAGGACGATGACGGATCAACATCCATGGGCGAGGCGGGGTTCAGGACCCTGGAGAGCAGCGCGTCAGCACCAGCGAGGGCGGCGGTTCAGCACCTTGGACAGCGACAGGCGCGGGTCGCGCCGTTCCCCCCACCCCCCCCCCGGGAGCTGCGGGCTCTGTCCCCGGGGTGGCCCATGCGGCAAACATCGCCCCCCCATTACTTGCCCCCGGGGTGGGCTCCTCGGGTCAGGGGGGCTGCGGCAGGAGCTGAACCCAGGGGTTCGCAGTGCGGGTTTGGATTGGATAAAGTCCAGGATGGCAAGCAGCGAGGGCTTCGAACCCAGGGAGCCCCCCTGCTGGGGCTGGCTCTGCAGAGGACAGAAAGGAGAGGGGCAGTCTTAAAGGATGGGGGGTTCCCCGAGAAGGTTCCTTCCTTCCTTCCTTCCTTCCTTCCCCCGTCCTGCAGCTTCTCCTTTCCCTCGCAGTGAGGCTGGACAAGCTCTCAGAGGTTGCCAAGGTGAACACGGACGCCATCCGCCTGGCCCAAGAGGAGATCTGCGAGTACCGCCGCCAGCTCCAGTCCAAGACCACCGAGCTCGAAGCCCTCAAAGGGACACAGGAGTCACTGGAGAGGCAGAGGCAGGACTCAGAGGAGCGCCATCATGCAGATGTCCTGTCTTACCAGGTAACGTGACGCAGTGGGCAGCGTCCCAGCCACCATCCAGCTGCCAGGGAAGAGCATTCCTGGGTGCTTTGCCTTCAGAGATGGTGATGACCAGTGAGAAACACTCAGGGGTTGTGTCCAAAACTGGCCTTCCCCAGCTCCTGGTGATCAGATACCCACAGCCTGAGGTTGCATCCAGACTGTTGTGTTCCTCCACCTGTGATGGAGCCATCCCTCCACCTCTGCCTGGCTTTGAGCTGCCCATGACACCACTGAACCATGTCCTGGGTTCAGGTGGCATCTGTTGTCCCAGAGCTGGGAGCTGCTGCACAATGTGGTGCCCGTGGACTGAAATACTGTCCCCAGTATCCCCCATCATCCTCAGTCTGGGGTTTGGTGGCCACCAGACTCACCCAAGCCCTAAAAATGTTCCCATAGCTCATTGCTGCTGGGGGGAGCTGTGAGAGGGGGCTGGAGGTGGGCCAAGGCTCCTGACAGCTCCCCCAAGGGATCCGAACACACTGAAACCCTGGAGGTGTCAAGTGCCCTCTGTGTCTGCAGGGGAAAGCGGGTGCAGATCCCTCCGTGAGGGCACCCCAGTGCTGGGTGAGCAGTTTGTCCCTCCTCTGGAGGGCAGGGGACTGCTTAGGAGTGCTGTGACACCCTGATCCTGGGCACTGCTTCCCCCCTCCATGTCACCAGTTGCTCTCTCTGCCGCAGGAAACCATCCAGCAGCTTGACAACGAGCTGAGGAACACCAAGTGGGAGATGGCAGCTCAGCTCCGGGAGTACCAGGATCTGCTCAACGTCAAAATGGCTCTGGACATCGAAATTGCTGCTTATAGGTAACAGGGTGGGCAAGGGGAAGGGGGGGGGGGGAAGGTCTTGGCCACTCTCTAGTGCTGCTGTCTCGGTGGATGCTCCTCTAGGGCCCTCACTAACACCCAGGCCTTTCCTGGTGAAACATTTCCATCCCAAGACCATGGTGGGCACCATTCAGCTGTATGAGCCAGCCCTGCACATGGCTTGCAGAGAAAAGGGTGAGGAAACCTGCCCAGCCCAGGGTGCAGGAGCAGGAGGGTCAGCAAAGCACATTCAAAGCAGGACAAGGAGGGAGAGGGAGCTGCAGGGCATGGCTGGCAGCTCCTGGTCATGGGAGGAGGTAAGAAGTTATCTGCCCTGCTCTGGTCTCTTCCTGGCAGAAAGCTCTTGGAAGGGGAAGAATATCGGATCGAGTCTGGCTTTGGGATGATCTCCTTCCCTGAGGTGGTCCCCAAGGCTCCCAGCATCACCACCAACATCAAGGTGAAGAGTGAGGAGAAGATCAAGGTGGTGGAAAAATCCGAGAAGGAGACAGTGATTGTGGAGGAGCAGACAGAGGAAATCCAGGTGACCGAGGAGGTCACAGAGGAGGATGAGGCTGAGAAAGAGGCTGAGGAGGAGAAAGAGGAAGAGAAGGGGGAGGAGGAAGAAGAGAAGGAGAAAGCTGAAGCAGAGAGTGAAGAGGAGGCCAAGTCTCCTGCAAAAGAGGAGGCCAAGTCTCCTGCAAAAGAGGAGGCCAAGTCTCCTGCAAAAGAGGAGGCCAAGTCTCCTGCAAAAGAGGAGGCCAAGTCTCCAGAGAAACCCGAGTCCCCCTCAAAGGAGCCGGCCAAGACCCCAGCTGTCAAGTCCCCAGAAAAGCCACCAACACCTTCAAAGGAAGAAGCCAAAACCCCAACTGTCAAGTCCCCAGAAAAGCTACCAACACCTTCAAAGGAAGAAGCCAAAACCCCAACTGTCAAGTCCCCTGAAAAGCTACCAACCCCCTCCTCAAAGGAGGAGGCCAAGACACCAACGGTGAAATCCCCAGAGAAACCCCCAACCCCTTCAAAAGAGGAGGCCAAGACTCCAGCTGTCAAATCCCCAGAAAAGCCCATGACCCCCTCGAAGGAGGAGTCCAAGCCCCCAGTGGTGAAGTCCCCAGAGAAACCTGCAAGCCCCTCAAAAGAGGAGGCCAAGACCCCGGCTGTGAAGTCCCCAGAGAAGCCTGCACCCCCCTCAAAAGAGGAGGTCAAAATTCCATCTGTCAAATCCCCAGAAAAAACCCCAACACCTTCTAAAGAGGAGGCCAAGTCCCCAGAGAAGCCCCCAGCTCCCTCAAAGGAGGAGGCCAAGACTCCAACTGTGAAGTCCCCTGAGAAAGCCAAACCTCCTGTGAAGGAGGAGGCCAAGTCCCCGCAGAAGGAAGTGACCTCAGCCAAGGAGCCAAAAGCCCCTGTGAAGGAAGAGCAGCCCAAAGAGGCCAAGGCTCCCTCCAAGCCTGGAGTTGAGGAGGGCAAGAAAGAGGAAGCCCCCAAGAAAGATGTCCCAGCCAAGGTAGAGGAGAAGCCCAAAGAGAAGGCAGCTGCTGTGCCAGAGCCTTCAGCCCCACAGGTGAAGGAGGCCTCCAAGACGGGCCCCAAACCTGCAGAAGATGGAAAGGCTGAGAAGGAAGCTCCACCAAAACCTCAACAGGAGGTTGGCAAAGCAGCTGCAAAGGAGGTTGAGAAACCAAAGGCTGAGGAGAAGGTGGAGGAGCCCAAGAAGGAGAAGGTGGAGGAGCCCAAGAAGGAGAAGGTGGAGGAGCCCAAAGCCAAAGCGAAACCCAAAGATGAACCCAAACCCAGTAAAGAGCCCCCCAAGGCCGAGGCCCCCTCCAGCAAGGAGGGCAAAGCCCCGGAGCCTGTGCCCACTGTGGGGAAGAAGTGAGTGGAGCCCTGGGGTGCCCGAGAGCACTTTTGGGGTGCGGGAGCTGCTCCACTCCCCCTCTGAAGGCTGGGTGTGGGGTGGGGGACCCCTCCGTCCCGCCGAGTCAGGCTTTTCTTTAGCAATATGTGCGTGAGAGATGGGGGATGGCCCCCAGCTTCCCCCCCAGAACGGGACATACCCCGAGGGCCATATGTATAACCGAGGAGAAGGGCCCCACGCCGGGGGGACAGCCCATCCTTCTCCACTAAGTGCATTTATTTAATGTATGTGCAATGGGTGGATAAACACACCGCAGAGCTCTAGCTGCTTGGGAGCGGGTGGGGGGCTTGGCAGGGGCCCTCCCTGGCCTGGGGGGGGGGGTATGGGGTGTGTGACAAAGTGTCTTGGACACACACGGTGCCCCAGGAACCTCAGCCCCCTGTTATTTGCTTTCTGTGCAAAATAACCAAATAAAGTGCTTAAGGAGACATCCTGCCTCTCCTGGCCTCCTCTCTGGGGTGGAGGGAGAAGGTGGGGGGCGGGGGGGGGGGGCGGGCAGGCATTGGGGTCTGTCACCCAGTGCTGAAGAAGAGGTTTTTGAGAGAGGAAAGCCCAGCTCCTGCTTGGGGTGAGCCCACCCCACGGAAGGCACAAAGGACACCCATCCCTGCCTGCGCAGGGGCTGGAAACAGGGCCAGCCCCTCCCTGGAATCCCAAAGGATTTCAATCTCCTTTTTCCTTCCTGCTCTTTTTAAAGCACTTTTCCCAAGGGGCTGGTAGGGCCCGGTTTAACCCCAACGCTGCAGCACAAGGGTCTGTCAGCCTTCCTGGAGAGGCTGGGGGCCAGGAAGGACAAGGACCTGACCTTGAGAGCCCTGATTCTGCCACCCTGGCAGGGGGGTGGTGCTAGAGAGGGAGGGAACACCCCCCCCCAGGACCCCTCACAGCCCCCCAACCACCCAGCAGGGCGAGCCTGGATGCTGGGATTCTCCCCACCAATCCCCCAACACTTGCAGGGTGCTACGAGCTCCTGCCTCTCACAGGACACTGCCCTGCTCCCCTCTCTGTGAGCCCAGGGAAGTGGTGAAGCCCCCCCCCCCCCCCCCCCCCCCCCCCCCCCNNGGGGGAAGCCCCCCCCCCCCCCCTACACCCCCTCCTTGGGAGGTTTGTGCCGAGTCAGCTGGTTGGGAGGCAGCACAAGCAAGGACAGGCTGGGGCTGCAGTGCGGGCTCCAGAAAGGGGTTATTTTTAGCCATTTCAGTTTTTAGCCACCTCAGTTCTGTGGTTTAGAGGCCCTGTGGTGGGGAGGGAAGGAGGGAGGGAGGCAGTGCCCCAGGCAAGGGCACGTACCAGCAGCAAGACACTTGCCAAAGCCCAGAGACATGGGGTAGGCCTGGCTGGCTGCCAGCTTCCCCCCCGCCATCCCGTGGCACACTGTTCCTTCAGTTCAGTTTTTTAATCCCTTCAGCTACAAAAAACCTTCACATGAAACGCAAAATCTTGGAAAAGGAAATTGGAATAACGAGATGGGGACAACTCCTCCCCCGTCCAGGGATGAGGCTCATCCCAGAGTGATGCCCGGAGATGGACTCAGCGATGGCTGAAGAACCCCTGAGGGTAGTTGAACTTGAAGGGCTTCAGGCGCATGGGCCCCCTGGAGGAGAAGAGGAAGAGGATGACCCACAGGGGTCAGGAAGCCCACAGCACCCACAGAAAGGACCTGGGGTACTGGCCCAACTGTGGGGGATGGATCCCTGCAGGTCAGACAGAGCTGTGCTCCAGGGACATGAGTGCCACCAGGCTCCCTGCCAGCTCCTCCCTGCCCCAGGGTCTCACCTGACCAGGCGCAGACACATCTTCTCCTGGGGAAACTCTTTGGGTCCCTCCACGCTGGGGTCGTGGGGCTCTGTCTCCAGGTAGACATCCAGCACCATGCAGAGGCGCTGCAGCTGGTTGGTGAGGAGCTGGTAGCCTGGTTTAGGTCCCCACAGCTCCTTGTAGTTCACGTTGACCTCACTCTCCATGGCCTGGCAGAAGGAACAGAATGGTGCAGATTTAGGTCTCTGCTCTACTGTCCCAGGACCTGACACTGCATCGTGGGGATTGCCCTGAGCTGCTTGGCCACCAGCCCACCCTGATGGCTTGCTTATTAGGGACACAGAATCACTGGAACACACCCCCCCACCCTCCAAGAGCCAATGGTTCTCCCAACTCCTTTCCCCACCCCAGCAGGTTACCCGAATGTTGTCATCGTTGCTGCTGGTTCGCTCTCCTTTCCAGTTCAGGCAGAGGCTGAAGATGGGTGGCAGCGTGGAGTAACCAGGGTTCAGGACCACAGCGGCCTGGAGCTTGGCTGAGCAAGGAAGAAACATCACCCACAGGGCCTCCATGTTCCATGAAGACCCTCCAAAAGCTGCCCCGTGGGGGCATGTCCAGTGTGGGAATGCCAACTGCCAGGGGGAGAAAATATACTTACCTGTTCCCCGTTCTACCAGGGCCATGTAGTAGAGGTGAGTGTCTTCAGCCAAACCAGCTTCTATCACGTCCTTGGTGTAGTGCAGCTCCTGGGAGGAGAGATGAAAGGAATGAGCAGCTGATGGTGCCAGGTGGGAGCTGGAAGGGGGGAAGGGGTAGAGCCTTGCTCTCGGGGAGTACCGCGTAATCTTCGTAGGGAATGGCAGCCCACTTCACCAGGCGCGAGACGATCTTGGCAGGGAAGAGATGCTGGCACTCGCTGGAAACTGGCACAACGCCGTGCTCTGAAAGCAAGGACAAAGCCACCTGAAGCAGAAGAGGGCTGGGGACAGAGCTCTGTCGCTGTCCTGCAGGTGAGGATGCTGCAAAACCAGGACCTGAGGACATCTTTGTCCTTTCTCAGGTGCCCAGAGGGCAGCAGGGGAGGCCTCGCTGCGATCCCACGAGAGCTCAGAGCCTTGGCAGCGCAGGCCTGGCTGGCTCAAAGGCTGTGTGACACACGTGGGTGTGTGGTTCACCTCCCACCACGGCCCAAACCAGTCCCCAGTGCAGGGATGGCCAATGCCAAAGGGATGCTGAGCATCAAGAAGGGGCACAGCCTTCCTCTCCCTCCCAAAACACGGCAACCCTCGCAGCCCCACGACCACCAAGGACAGAAGGAACGTCTGGGAACGCTAAGGGTGGCAGTGGAGAGCTGTAATGTCACCACTAAAGGGTGACACCAGTCAGGCCTCCTCTGTAAGGGGATCCTGGTGCTGCACTCCCTGTCCCCGGGCGTGGGATGGGGGAGCCTGGCACTCACCAAGGGAAGCAAACTGCTTGTGGAGAGCCAGGCGGGACTGCAGCCTCGTCCGCAGCAGCTTCACCGTCAGCTCCATGTGGCTGGCACTCAGAGAGTTGTCCGCGGCCACCGTGTGCTGGGGGCACAGGAGAGGCTGTCACCACAAAAGCCACCCCCACCCAGCCACGGTCACACACCCCAGGGCATCGCTCAGTGCCTGTAACAAGGCTTAAAACTCCCACAGGTGGGAGACAAAACACGTCGGCCCCACGGCACGGCTTTGTCCCAACCAAGGGTGGGCTCTGGTTTGGGAGGGGCTGGTGGGGGGAAAGGAGAGGACACAACTGTCCCCAAAGCTTCATTTCACTGTTCTGGAGAGGGGGGTGTGTGTGTGTGACGTGCCTGAGGCTGATCCTTGGGGAAATGCAGGCCACCCAGCTTCTGCACCCACACGTAGGGGTGTCCCAGCTCCGTCACGTAGTCGCTCAAGGTCACAATGCTGTGGGGACAACGAGGAAGGGTTATGCCACCCCAAAACATCCCCCACCACCCAGCCTGCAACTCAGCCAGAAGAAGCAGGTATTTCTGCTTCATTGGGCACTCCAAGTTGTGCTCAATGAGCCCTTCCAGGGCTGACTGTCCAGATACCAGTTTCTCCCTGAGAAGCTGGGGAGGAACGTGCCTTGCCAGGACCAGGTCAGTCACACCAACCACCTGGGCAAAGGTACCCACTCACCCCACTTTATCAAACTGGAACTGGTTGGCCGGGTTGGGCGTTTTCCTCCCGTGATCTCCTGGATAGAGGCAGTTCAGGATGGAGTCTGGGGAGAGCAGGTCACTGGCAGGAGGAGGGAAGAGATTAATCAGCAGCAGCCTGGGCTCTACGTCTCTCTGGGATGGCTACTGACAGGCTCCAAGCCCAGAGAAGGGGATTGTGACCTCCACAAGTTGGGTTTCAAGACCAGAATGGCTTTCCCCTAGTTACAATCCAAAAGGAAATCTGTTTCCTCCCTGGCTGTAAAGAGAGAAATTACAGGGCATCAGCCCTGCTGTTTCCCAGGAAGTTGCTTGCTCCAGTACATTAACTCTGAAACCTACTGATGGAGAGAACACTGCCAGCGTAAGCAGGGCACGGCCTGAGGGCTGTTTGCCAGCCAACGAGCTTAAGCAGAAGAACTCTGCTCAATGAAGTAAAATTCTTCATGTCTGACCATTCTCATAAACCTGACCAAGCAGAAAGGGCTACAGGATTTGGGGTTCAGTTCACAGAGCCTCACTGGTTTGGGGTACGACAGCCAAGGGCAGCTGTGAGGGAGGGAACACCCTGCAGAGAGGCTCTAGCTGCTCTCATGGAGGGGTTTGGGTACCTACAGGGGAAAATAAAAAAAGAACCCCAAGAGGCCTCACAAGGGACAGACTGGGAGGCAGCATTTGCTTCCAGGTAGCTCAGATCAGTCCCTCCCAGCTCCCTCTTCCTCAGACATCTCCAGCCCTCGAGACAAGGTGACCCCAGAGCCAGGGGGTGCAGGGAGCTGCCAGGCTCAGGCTGCAGGAGAGGGGAAAGCAGTTCAGCTGTGAGAGGGTGACCGAGTGTGACAAGCAGGAGAGGTTCTCCCCCAGCTCCTGACAGCTCTGGCACCACTCCCCTAAAAGGTTCCTAACCTCCCTGCCCCTGGCTTGTCACGACAGAGAGGAGGAGGAGGATGCTGTCTGGGCTGCAGCAGCCTGGCAGGGCCCTGGAGCTAAGGGGAAGGATACTGCAGGGCAGGGGAGTGGATCACCTTGTGTGCTCCCCAGAGAGAGAGACGGAGCTGTGCTCCTTGAGGTCTCCTTTACTCATCAAAAGATGAGCCAAGACGGGACTTTGAAACCCCAGCTCTGCACAAAGGTTCCCCCAAGCAAGGCAGGACAAAGGTTCAAACCTCCCCCACTGGCAGCTGGGGTTTCTCCCCCACTGGCAGCAGGAGTGCCTGGGCTGTTGAAGGAGCTACCTCAGCAGAGGGACATTGCCACTACATCCTGCTCTTGGCACTCCATTGCTCTACCAAGAGGTGACCCTGTGTAGAGTACAACAGGACACCAGGGCAGGGCGATGGTGGCAAGTGGTTGCTGCCAAGATCTCTGGGCTAGTTAGGAGAGCGCAGTCAGCTCTGGGCTGTGTGCCCCCAGGGCTCTCCTTACCCAGCACTGATGGCAGTTGTCATCTCCACGGCGGTGGCCACCTTGGCTTTCACTGTCATGACGTTGAGGTTCATCAGGTAGTAGAAGGTCAGATGAAGCACGTTCTCATCTGCACCAAAAGAGAAGGGGCAACGTTGGCGTCTGCTCTGGCTCGGAGCACTCTGCAGAGAGTACGTGCCCCCTTGCCAGGACAGGAGCAAACGAGGCAAACTGGGGAGCAACTGGCAACCCATGGACTGTGATCTCCAATGCCATCCCATCAGCATTTGCCAGGTGGTGTCTCTCAGGCCCAAGACCAGCCACAAAAGACACAAGCTCCCATCTTGACAGAGAAAGCTTCAGAGCAAGGTCATCCCACCCGCCTGGGTGAGAGGAGCTCAGGAAGACAGAGCTGATAAACCACCTTCTTCAACCTCTCCTGGAAGGCCACGCTCATCCCAGCTGGGGCAGCAAAGCCTCTCTGCATCCAGAGCTCTCCCTGAGGATCCCAAGCTGCTGCTGGGCTGCTCCCTGACCTGCTGTCACACACCCTTCTGTGCTCTCCACCAAGGGTCACCAAACCCTGCTCACCTTTGCACTTCAGGTCGATGGTGACAGACAAGGGGTGCCGCTTCAGCATCTCCTTGCGCTTGTCGTCCAGCTGCACGCCCAGGGTGGGCCTGCGCCGCTTCTGGGGATGGCAAAACAGAGCTGTCAGACCTTCCTCTTGCTCCTCAGGAGCCCTCAGTCCACACTCTTCTCTCCCACCACTCCTCCCTTGCCACCAGTCCAGTTCCCCAATCCCCCAGCACAGCAGCCACAGAGCAGCCCTGGAAAGGAAAGTGGAGCAGGAAACCCTTGCCCTGCTACAGGGGGAGGACTAACCAGCTCTGGTTCCTGTCATTCCTTCAGCTCCCAGGACTGACCCTGCCCCTGTGAGACAAGGCCAAAGACCTGCTAGCCCCAAAACCTTCCCCATCTTAAGGGCAAGAAGCTGAGGTCCTTCCCTTTGTTCCTTCCCACAGCAACAGCCCAATACACCGGGTGCTGCTGGTGGAGAGGGGGTAGCATCTCCTGTGGGCTTCCAGCACCTACAGCCTCTCCCCAGCACCCAGAAGGGACAAGCTGTAGGACCTCAATGCCACTGAGGGAGCACTGAACAATCCCCAGAGCTCAGCCCAGCACTTTTGGCAGGGGATGGACACACATTCCTCCCTGCCGGATGCTAGCCTCCAGCTAGTCTCCCTGGCCCAGGGCTATTTATACAAAGTGGAACAGCTCCAGCTGGGGAGCTGCAAGGTGGCTGCCGAGGGGGATGTGAGCACAGTGGGACATGAGTGGGGCAGATTTGTACCACGGCTCTGCTGCATTTGGGACAGAAACTGGAAATGGCACCTCTCTCCTCCCAAGAAATGGCTGGGTTTAATGAGAGTGCACCTTCACGCACGCTCGCAGCATACAGGAACCAGTTCCCAGACCTGATCAGGTCCAGCTCCTCCCAGTTAGCAGGTGCAGAGTGGTTTGCTCATGATACTGTGATGGATGAAGACCCAGAAGGAGACAGTGCCACCCCTTACCGTGGTCTGCTCCTCCTCCGCGTCAGAATCGCTCTCGTCATCTGTGCAAAGAGAGGGATGGAACGGGGACTCCCTGGGGCTCAGCAGCTTTCCCACAAACAGCAGGACTACCAGCCCTTTCTCCAAGGCCACGGCTCCCCCAGATGTCACCATCCCCCCCAAAAGCAGGGTGCAGGACCCCATTACTGGGGTCACTCTCAAAGTGAGGGCTATGGACATGGTCTTCAGTGCAGACACCAGGAACTGCTTCTCTACCCAACCGCTCTGCAACACCACCCCAACTCACCCTGCGAGTCCTCAGGTGGCTTGTACAGGGCTTTGGCTTCCTCTACGCTCCCTTCAATGGCCACCACAAGCTTTTTATCTACATAGAAGACATGAAATCTAAGCTACGAGGCCCACTTGTGTGAAAAGGCAGTTAGAAGCAGCCCTGCCCCAGGAAGCTCCCAATGAGGCAGAGGAAGCTCAAAGGAAGGGTCAGTGGGAAGAGGCAGTTGTCCAGAGGGCTCTGTGGGGCCACCACAGTGCTGGATCTCCTGGTTAGGATGGGCCAGTAAAGGGGAAAATGCTGGGTTTTGAGGGACTGTCCCTGGAAATCATAAAGGCCAAATCTTCACCAAGAGGGACTGGGGTATAGCTGGCACAAACAGGGAGTGAGGAGCTGTGTCCCCACAGCCACAGACTGCTATTAGCAGGGACCTGGTGTGGCCAAGTGCCACAGTGTGGTCCTTCCGTGCTGCTCTGCAGCCTGCCCCACTCCCAGAACCTGCCTGCTCTTCAGAAACCCCCTCGAAATGCAAAGCTGCCATAGGGGATGAAGGCTTTCAGGTGAGCTGCAGTGAAGGCAGAGGTATCGCCTGCTCTGGAGTCACCACCACACACGGGTGGCACAAAAAACCACCCATCCCATGGGGGTGACAGCTTTTGGGAGGTCACATCAGCACCAAGCTGGCTCGCAGGCTGCAGGGACATCCCTGCTGACCTTGAGAAGGAGGGGGGCAGAGGTGGGAAGGCAGCTTGTCCAGCAGTTTGTCCAGCCAGGGAGCTGAGCAAACAAGGTTTCAAATCCTGCTGCTTCATTACACCTGGCCATGGGGCCACCCTGCTGCTCTGGGCTCAGCAAAATCTAGCAAACGGGATGAAAAGGACCTCCCCAAAGCAGGGCTCTGAGTGAAATCTAGCCAAATTGGGGGGAGCAGTGCCCCCCAAGCCCCTTGCAGGCCTGAGAACCGTGCTC
This sequence comes from Scolopax mira, assembly GCA_004320125.1. Classification (NCBI taxonomy): domain Eukaryota; kingdom Metazoa; phylum Chordata; class Aves; order Charadriiformes; family Scolopacidae; genus Scolopax; species Scolopax mira. The sequence continues at coordinate 39,858 of BJBW01002344.1, forward strand.
TCCCCTCAGTGCTCACCACAGGCCTGACCGTAGGCACTGGCTTGAACAAAAAGAACGTAGAGAGGCGGCGGGAGGTGTCGGGCTGTCTCGTACTGCTTGTGTGCCTGGTCAAAAGGCATGAAGAGATACTCCTGGACAGGCAGGGAGGCCTGGGGGAAGAAGAGGGCTAACCTTCATCACTGAGAACACAACACTTCGCCATCCTCACCCCCTCCATCACCCCAAGCAGGAGAGTGGAAACCAGCAGAGCGGCTCTGGTGCAGGGTTAAATGCAGCCCAGCAAGCCCCCAGAGAAGGGCTGGCAGCTCTCCTTTGCTGGAAAAGTTCTGGCTCTGAAAATAACCCAGTTCCTTCTCCTGTTCTTCCCTCCCAAGGGGCTAGAACCACGTTAGCCCTCTCCAGGGAAAGGCCTGTTTAATGACACCCCCATCCGCAGTTCTGCGGGAATGGCTGCATGCACAAGGAGACTCTGGAGGAGTCTTGGCACGAGGCAGATCTACCTCTCGCCCACATTTCAGGAACAAAACTTCTGAAATAGAATCAGCACCTCTCTAACACCTCAGAGTGTGATCCCAGCTCAGACCCAAAGGAATTCTCCCCTCCCTGCAGAGCTGGAGTACCTGCATGATGCTGTTGAGTCGAGGCTGGAGGCTGCTCAGATACTCCTTCTTCACCTCGATCTCCTTCAGGATCTTCTCCTTGCTGGTCAGGCACTCCTTGTACTTCTCTGCCAGCCTAAGGGTGGGAATTCAGTTACTGCCCCACATCACAGCTATAAAGCCTCCTGGTGTCCACCTGGGGCCCTAGAGCTGGCAAAAGTCACTGCAGGCACCAGGAGACCTCAGACACGATGAGCAACACAGAGTTCTTAATGCCAAGGGCAAGTGGAGGCAAAAAAGAAACGAGGAAAGCTGGAAAATGAACAGGGAGAGAAAGTGGAAGCTCAGCTTTGTGCTGAGACAGGACAGCAACTGGATCTTCCCTCAACAGACCTGCTCCCACACCAGCAAAGCCCTGCCAACCCCAAGCTACTGAAGAGGCTTCTCCACTTTGTATCAGAGTCACTTCATGTCACGTCAACTCCTTAGTTAAACTCAGGAAAATTGAGGTTTAACACACTACAGTGCTCCTCTGTAACTGGGGAGAACAGCCAGGAAAATGCAAGTTCACCACAACCCTCCAAACCCTGGATATGCTCCTGTTTAGAGAGAATATCTCCTTATTGCTGCTGATGGCAACCTCTTGCCCAGCAGGAGCAGGGAAAGCTGGGCATGGAGCAGGGAAAGCTGGGCATGGAGCAGGGAAAGCTGCCCAGGACAAGCCACCACCACAGCAGCAGGAGAGCAGTTTGGCACTCTCCTCTCAGGACCCTGCTCCCCACCAGACAAGAGCCCCCCCCAGTGCAGAGCATCCCTCTCTGAGGGGGAAAAACAGCCTCAACGATGCAAGACCAAAAAAACCTACAGTTGTGTTGGGTCAACACCCCCCAAGAGGCTCCTACACAACAGAGTTTTATTGTCCAGCTTTCAGACATCTCTATGGATCTCCCTCAGCTTCTGAGAGCAACAAAGATCCACGTCATACCATTCCAGAGGCACCTCTTGGAATACAGTCCAAAAGAAATCCACTACTCCACAATGTGATGGTTACAGGTGGACACCAGTAATGCCACCAACAACAGAAATTGGCCAAAGCACTGTCAGCATCTGCTCCTGAGGCAGCTGAAGTGGCCATTTCCCACCACAACAGTGGCAAGAGTATGGCAAGAGGTGTTCACGAGATACCTCAAGGTGAGGGCTGGGAATTGCAAGGCTTCTCAGCAATTCAACAGGCTCATCTTTGCCCTCTTCACAGTTTTTAAGGAGAATCCTCAGGAGATCTCCAGACTGAATGCTCCTCTGCCAGTGTGTGTTATAGGCAGAGTCATCTGGAGGATCCTGTGTGCCTTCCACCAGGCAGAAGCAGCTGGGTTTGATGGGGAGGATCTTGGAGAGATGAAGCACAAGGCTTTAGAGCCACCCAGCACCTCTCACCAGTCTGCTCTGCTAGTGCAGACCTACCAGCAGGGTCAGCTCTGATCCTTCCAGACTGATCTGGCAGAAAAAGCTGCTGGCCATTATCAAAACTCAGGAATATTGGGTGATGTTTGCTTTTCACGTGAGGCAGGAGCGGATGGAGCAGGACAACACCAGGACAACAACCCCGCTCGCTGCTGCACGAGCCTCCGAGCAGACACCAGGGAAATGTCAAGCTATAAAATTAATTTTTTCTTCTTTTAATACCCAAGAGCCAGCACTGATGTTCAGTGCCTCAGTGAGGGAACATATCTGGGCTTATCAGGAGAGCCACGAGGCCTTTGCTGTCAGCACCCAGAACACAAGGCAACCTCTCTTGCACAGTTGCTGTGGTTGTGTCTGGGCTTCCCTCACACTGATGTGAAGGTTGATGGAGGGGGAGTCCTTTGGAGCTGAGCAATCACGTGAAAGACAACTCCATGATCTATGAAACAAGGATCCCACCACGTCCAGCTCTACACAAAGCACAATGCTCCACACCAAGGGCTCGGTTACACGATGAATCTGTCGCTCGTTCTACTCTCCTTATTTCAGGAGGGTGTTCAAACCTTTGTCACCCAGGTTTGCTTTGGGTGATCTGCCAAGAGCAGAAGGTCGGGCTGATGCTGAACCCAGGTGCCACAGACCCACCTCTTACGCTGCTCCAGCTCCCAGTCCAGGCGGGCCAGGGTCTGCTGGTGGGGCTCCGACAGGGTGATGGCAGGTCGGCTGATTTCATGGGGGGCCTCTTTATAAAACTCCTCCAGGCTCACTAGTTCGATCTCCTCGTGTTTTGACCTGCAGGGACAGAGAGATCAGGTCAGGGAAGGGTGGGAAGCAGCGAGCTGAACTGCAACAGAGCTCAGCAGAGGAGAGAAAGGTCTGAACAGGGTCCCTCCTTTCACAGAGACACCTTCCCTGCAGTTAACTAAAGTGCTGTTTGAGGCATCAGTGTAAATGCAGCCCTCCTGGCAGCAGCTCAGAGTGCTGTCTATGCAATGGGCACGATGGAAGGCTTGGCTTTCAGAAGAAAACTCCTGATATATGGAGGCCAGAGAGTCCTTCAAGAGACCAGCATGGCCACATCTTTGACATTTACCCATTTTCTCTTCCACTGTTCCTCTATCACGACAGATACCTTCTTCCCTTCTCCCAACACAAGCCTCCTTTCCCACATCCCAGCACGAGAACTCTGGGATACTCCATCTCTCTTGCGTGGTGGCATCTGGAGCACACACTCTCCTCCCACAATGGGCTTAGGCAACGAGATTCCAAATGTTTGAGGCCTCCACTCCATCTTGGACACACCGTCCCTCCCTCTCCTTCTTGGCCAAACTCACTTGAACTCCAGGCATTTGGTGATCTCTTTCTGCAGGTGCATCACCTCATAGAGCAAGTTCTGGAGCTGCAGGTGATACGCATCGACCTTCTGCTTTGCCTGAAAGACACAGCAGGAGATGAAGCTCTGTCACCTCCCTCCCCACAAACACACCCTATGGAGAGTCACCAACACATTCCCCCTTCACAACCCCAGGTAGGGATGGTGGGGTTTAGGGTACGCAACGCAACAATTTTTGGGGGGTACAAAGACATTTTCAAGGGTTGGGAAAGCAAATACTCATCGCATCAAACTGATTCTGCTTTTGGAGGCAGCATGTTTAGGGGACAAGTCACAGAACAGGGCAGAGCTTCTGGGGCACATAGTTCAAGTCCCCTCCTGTCCCCCTGATTCAGTGGTGCGAAGAAAACGAGCATTCTTCCCAAATTGTGAAAAGCTCTACAAGATGGCTGGGTTAGGAGCTTCAGGGCCAACCACAGACACGTTTCTCAGGCCTGCAGCCCACCAGACTCTTGAGACAGAGCTTTCTGACTCCCTGTTATATTTGTGGCAGAAAAAGATAGCACTCCTCCATCGCTCGTTACAACTCCAGCTCCCATGTCATTGCAGTAGAGTCTCCTGATAAAGCCCTAATTCAAAACCCATAATGTGGCTGGTGTTCAGTTCCTCTTGCGCATCCGTGCACAGAGCTGGGAGAAATGGCACCATCTCTGATCCCACTAAATCCTGACCTGTATTCATCACACACCCCCCCAGCCCCTCTTTACCTCATGGGTTTGATCTCTCCCTTTCTTCAGCCGAATATGAGCCAGTCGGTTGAGCTTCTTCAGGGTCATGAAGTGGACGCAGCTCTGAACGCGCCGCTCGTCGATCTCTGAAGCCTGAGTGGCAGGAGAGAGGAGTCTGAAGGAGGAGAAATGAGTCGCAGCACAAAGCCCCTTTGCTGCGGGGACTTCCTGCAAGAACTGGCACAAAGGGGGCTCTGTGCTTCGCTCTGGAGCCACAAATAACATCCCCAGGGTTTCTGAGGGAGCCTCCTACTGCCAGACTCACAACTCACTTGCTAGAAATAATTGGGAGGGGGCTTCTGGGCTCATCCTAGGGACTTTTCTTGGTAGCAGGGAGAGAGGTGTTTGAGCCTGAAGTGCCCATATTGTTACATTAAGGACAGTGAGAGCCCAGCCACCCCGCTGCAGTCAGGAGGGGCTCAATTTCCTCACAAGGAGTCCATCCAGGCTTTAGAAAACCTCAGTCTGCACAACGTCTGCTCAGTCACACCCAACTCCTCAGATAATCACGTTTTACTACTTTTAAGGGAGGCTGTTCCATTTTCCCATCCATATCCCCAGAAGATGGCGCGTCTCCTGCTCCTGTTCCACTCTGACTAAGGAAAAACATCAAAGAACAGAACACACTAAAGCCCCGAAGCTTCTCCTTACGTTGTCCTTGATGCCTCTGCTCTTCAGCTCCTGGATCTCTGCCATCAGTCTCTGAAGCTCCTGGCAAGTCTCTCTGTAGAGTTCATAGTCTTTGATAGGGTCACGGAGATCCACCTCGCACTCCTCGCTGTAGTATCGAGCATCCTGCGAGGGCAGAAAGCACCTTCTGCAGCTCCTTCCTTCCCCTCCTTCCCTGGAAGGGCCACTGGGAAACAAACTGCTGGGTCCTGATTCCTGGCTCTGCCCGTTAATCTCATGCTCGAGGAGACTTTACACCAGGGAGAGGGCTCTGTTAACAATCGCCACCAGGCATTAAAACACCTGGGAAGTTCAGGTTGTCTTTTATATAGTTATTATTTAAACTGGAATCTGTCCTGCACCGATACGTGACTACAGAGAATAAGCCAGAATGGTGGGTACTTCTTCAATCCCTACTCCAACTTTGGCAGAACCCCAGTTACCCTGATGTTCATGGGAGAGTTTCAAGACAACCTGCAAACACCCCACAGGACTTTTCAGCCTTGAGCTCACTCTCCCTGTGTCTCCAGAGGAACATTTCACTCCTCGAGCACTGAGTTTCCTGAAGGAGACAGGAACAGTTTCAGAAATTCAGAGCAGGAGTTTCAGAGGTGTTGGGAGCTGGCTGAGCTCTGGAGGAATTTCACTGAATTTTTTTTGGAGTTGGAAGGGACCATAGAGATCATCT